>JAOEHI010035562.1:0-23294 GCA_025447815.1 Percopsis transmontana | reverse complement strand
AACAACCCAACACCAACACCCCCACCACCCCCCCACACCAAAAAAAAAAAAAACAAAAAAACCCCAACCCCCCCCCCCCCCCCCCCCCCCACACACACACACACACACACACACATACACATCCTATCTCTGAGCTTAGACGCAGAAAGCCCTGTAGCCAATCCCTGTCGAGGGGGTGTGTCACCTTTCTCAAGTCACTCACTTCCCTGACCAATCAGAGCGCAGGTAGTGGGGCAAGTTCTCCCTCACCTCTCCTCCCTCTCTCTTGCAGTTTCTTTCTGGCTAGTCGCACCCATACTTCCTGGCTGCACAGAAAGAGAGCGAGGAAGAGAGAGAGGCAGCGAAAAGAGAGAGAGAGAGGGAGAGGGAGTGGAGTGTAAGCACGGTAGCAGTGTGCTCGTTAGTGTTTGACACATGCGGCGTTAATTTCAGACAACACTGTGTTGCATTTATATCCTTTACACTGAAAGGTTGTAAATGAGAAAGTGACACAATTTATTTCTACCTACTTGCTTGTTCTCGGAGTGTGTGGGAGCGAGCGTGCGCGCGCGTCTGTGTGTGTGTGTGTAAGAGGAAAAGAAGATCAGGATGATTGCGGCCCAGCTACTAGCTTATTTCTTCACCGAACTTAAGGATGACCAAGTTAAAAAGGTGAGCGATCCTCCACTCTCTCTTTCTCATTCCGTTTCTGCGTGCGTGCGTGTGTGTGTGTAAAACGGAGTTGAGGTGACGCTAAGAGGACAGAAGAGGGAAAGAAGGAGAGTGCTGTAGAGGTCACTGGGTTTGGTGTTACTACCATCACTAACTGAGCCTTGGGACGTACTTGCCGCTAGACACTAGGAGCCTACTTATAGTTATAACGTTACATGTTTGGAGAGAGAAAATAACGTGGCAGAGAGGAATAGGAAAGTCATTTGGAGGGGTGGAGGTCATGTTTACCCTAACAAGATCAGTCAAGTTTGCTGGTATGAAACAAATAGTTATGTAGAAGTTATGCCCGTGATGGCTCATGTTGTGTTAGGTAACGTGACGTGGAAGTAGGTTATACAGGAAGAAAGTTGCGTTTAGAGGTCATTCAGCTTTATGTTATCAATATACTCGTATTAGAGGCCTGCAATACAATTTTCTTCTAGTGCTAACACTCTAGGACGACGTTAAGAGAGGTTTAAGAGGAAGTGTGCGGCCGTATAGCTACTGTATTGTAATGCTGATTATAATAGGCCACAATATGGCAATTGCTGAGAGAAAGGGAAGAGCATGATAGTTTTAACATGGCTTTCGTGACTTTGCAGCATCTCAGGGTCAAACGTTGTCTTTTGAACACTGAGAAGATGAAATGTCTATTGTAATATTTGTTCAATTCTAATCATAATTTGCTATTTACTTTAGCTGAGGGATATAGACAACGGTAGCAGAGAATACATTAAATATATTTCTAATAGCACATTTTTCTTTGCTTGTATCTTTAGTAAAATGTTAGAGAGGAAGAAGAAGCGCTAGATGCCTTGAGCAACATGAATATGTGTCTTTCATAACTGTTAACAGGGCCACAACCCCCCCCCCTCCCCCAACTTACTCAACCAGTCCCAGCCTAAGTCTTAAGAGAACCACTGAAGGAAAATGTAATAAATCTATGGTTCCAGGTGGCAGACTCCATTCCATTCCAATATCTGTTTTAAGTAGCCTATATTTGGTAAATATTGGAATGATTCACAATCTAAAATAACACCAGTATTTTGTGTAATTTGTTTGATTTTCATATTGTCAGATCCCTATTTAAGATATTGTAGGATTCAAGTTATCCAAAGGACAATTTGTAGCAATGAGGCAGGGACCCTTTAAGGTCTCTGATGATGTCACAATTGAGCACCACATGTAGATCTGAAAGCAAGAACAGTACTCCCGTGTATTACATGAGGCAGACAGATATAACTGATAAACAATAACGCAAGGGGGGTGAGAAACACAAGATTCTCTCTCCATCCCATCCCATCCCATCCCACCTCCTCTCTCTTTAACTCAAGTCTTCTTGCTTCCCTTCTTCCTAAAATAGGCCAGCTTTGAACCATGTGACCACAGGTGACGGGAAGAGAAGGCTTAACAGTACACACACACACACACAGACATTTTATACAGTGGTGCCCCTTTGATTGCCTAGAGAGCAGAATTGTAATGTTGTAATTAACAACACACAGACACACTGAACATGTTTGATTTCTGTTTAGAATGTTTAGCAGTCCTCAGCCGTCTCAAATATATTATATAGTATGTATGTAAGAAAAGCTTACGGAGACCATTTCAGACTATTATTCTGTATTATTATTATTATTATTATTATTATTATTATTACAGTTGTAAAATAAATAGTCTCTTGTATGTGTACAATTTCTATTGTCATAAATCAGCCAACTTTGCATAAGCCATTGTCTGCTTCACACTCCACACTGCAGTGTCCTTGACTATAAGGCATGTGTGTGTTTGTGAGAATACGCTTGGTTACAGTTTGTGTGTGTGTGTTCTGTTTGTATATTATAATAGGTAAAATATTGTAATTACATTGTACAAGTGTTTCTGTGTGTTTTGGGGGGTTTAGTAGATTAAGTAACGTGGTGAGAGGGCAATATAACAGACAGTATTTTTCCACATGACTCAAGTTAGATAGAGAAGTACATACACAGCGGAGTCGTGTTTCACTGCTTCCGTGAACTGCCTCTGTGTGACGCTAGAAAAGACCATTGTTGTGAGCTGGAATGTAAACTGAGGGAGGGAGAGAAAGGAGTGGGAACATTGGGAAAGGTAAAAAGAAGAGGAAGGTGGATTGTGGTGAGGTGTCAGAGGTGTGTTAAAGAGACAACATGGCTTTTACAACCTTGCTCAAACAAACATGCCAGGGGGCAGGATAGTCTAGCGGTCTGGGTGTTGGACTCCCAGCCGTAAGGTCGTGGGTTCGAGCCCCAGTATCGGCTTACCTGTAAGCATCCTTGAGCAAGATGCCTAACCCCTACCTGCTCCATGTAATAGAATGATGTAATTGTAAGTCGCTTTGGATAAAAGCGTCTGCTAAATGCTGTAACTGTAACATGTTACAATCACCAAGGAATGTAACAATGTAATGAGTGTAGCAACTCTACCTTACTACCGTGTCAGAAATTTTACAAACTAGCCCATGAATTCTTACAGAAGTCTTCATACACTGTAACAACTGACAAGAGTTATCTAGCTGGTTTTGCAGGTGGTCCTTCCTGATTTCCTGTTGCTAATGTGCTGAGTCACAACATAGTGAGATGCTAATTTGTTCCTGCTGTGGGATCAGTGATAGATTAGGTTTCATATGTAAAACACTGTTTAACTAGGATGGGCAGGTTGATAAGAGCATATTCTTGTTTAGCTAGGCTCCACAATTAAGATATATATTTATCAAACTCAACCCCAGCCCCAAGTTAAGTAACTAAGTTATAACACACAATTATTTTCGATTACAATGTTTAATTTTAGGATGTACAATGTAACCTCCTATTTATATTGATTGATTTAAATTTCAAAAACTACATTCTGAATGTAGTTTTGCCTGTACTACATCCTGGTATTTTTGACCATAGCATTTACTTGATTTTGATGTTATGTCACATAAAGCAAAGGTCAAATGTGGCTACCCACTATTGTAAGATTATGGGAGAAACAAAATAAGGAAGTACTGTGGGTTTTTATTTTCTAATCCAAACTTTTGTAACTGAGAAGTTATCAGGGAGATATCTTTGGCACTGTATTGTAGTTCTTACACAACTCAGGTCTCACTTTTGTCTTGGATTGTGACCTGGGTCATACAGTTTTCACAAATAACAAAACATTGTACCTTTCAGTAGATAGACCAGGTTTAGCAACAGGTTCATTTAGCTAGTATCACGTTTTGTCTTGAAAAAGCATACTCAGTTTATATCCAGACCCTATCTGTGGGTCTGTTCTGGTTCTATTCAATAGGCTACAGCTAATCTACATTGTGGAGCTATGTTGTTGCACATTTTGTGACTGGCGCTAAATGTTGAAGAATTTAGTTTGTAAAAGGTGACATGCATCACACAAATAGAAATATAGAAATAAATGTTTTATATATTTATTTATACAAGACATGTAAAACAGACAAAGGAGATTGGTGAGTAACATCACAAATACTTTACTACGTTGTCACTCATAAACTCAAACACTATTCCACTAAAACCAGTTGCAAATCATATACAAGTGTTTAGAATCACATCAATACTGTGTCATAGGCCTTAATCACCCATCTGGTATTTACTAGGCTACATCGCACACACTGAGGCACCCCCCCTTGTGAATGCACATGCGTAACATAACAGCATAAAAAATGTAGAAAACAAATAGAATAGAAACAATTGCAAAATATATTATAATGTAACTAGAGATAACATTATTTCTAAATTTTGAAATCATTTCACAACCCTCCTAATAACATATTGCGACCCCTCGGGGAGTCCTGATCCACACTCTGAGAAGCACTGGGCTAAAGAACAGACAGGTCATCAACTAATGGAGACCATCACACATAAAACTGTAGCATCACTGCACCTTTATTCACATCACCAAATGCCCTCTTGGCTCTTATTACTTGAATGACAGTTTAGTATTTTATTGAGTATCTGTAAAAAGTCCTGTTCTTCCTGCTTTCTCTGTGTCGTAAATAGGAGTCAATGGTTAGCTCTGATCAGTGTCTGTTTGGGGATGTCCTTTTCAAACTGAAAACCACAGGCCACAAACACGCTCATAACATTTACTTGGTTTGTTTCAGATTGATAAGTACCTGTACTCCATGCGGTTCTCCGATGAGACCTTGCACGACATCATGCAGCGGTTCCGCAGGGAGCTGGCCAGCGGATTGGGTCGGGACACGAACCCCACGGCCACGCTAAAGATGCTGCCCACCTTCGTGTGTTCAATCCCCGATGGCTCAGGTTAGTAACCCAACTGTTTTCTAACTGTCTCTCTCTAATGCTGCTCATATATCCCTGTCTATTTCTCTCTCTCACACACACACATTAGCCCTGATCCTGTCGCCCATGGTTAAAGAAGACAGGAAACTAACAATGACTTTATTTTAGGTAATTTAGTTTGTTAGTTTTTTTGGTTTAATTTGTCTCTATCAACCTGCTGGTGAGGTAAGGACACCAAATCCAGTACAGGAAACGGCTTGTAGGGATTCATCGTCTTGATCAGGGACTCCTCGGCAGAGCACCTGGTCACTTGAGTAGTGCTTCAAAAAAAGCTTTTTCAGAATCTCAGTCATAATTAAATTCCGTAACTCTCAGTCCCAAGGTTGAGCACCCTTAACTGTTCTCCTCCCTGCTGTGCATTTATATTCTGCGCTAACCGAAACAAAATCTCCCTGACCTTGTGTTCAGTACACCCCTTTCTTGCAGAACCCACATTGTGAAATTATACTGCTTTACACACACTCAATACATGTCTAGAAGTGCTAAACGTGTGTTGATACCAATAATACTATACTATATTACTACTACTATACCATATTATGTCTTTTGAAGCAAGTTTTTTTAGAGAAATAAAATATTGGCATAAGAAGGAACATTTGAGTGGACCCTAAAGGTAAACACTGATCTCCATATGTGCCATTATAACCGTTATCTGCCTCTTATCAGTGGTTAATACCCTAGCTACGAGCTATTATTCATGAGTTATGATATGTTTTTAAAAGTCTTCACTGTGTTCATAAAAACTACAACTACATTTCATATGAATACGTGTTCTGGAGGAAAATACAGTTTATGTCCCTCTAACTGTGCTGCCTCAATATATAAAATGTTCTTTTTTACCATCGACTAAATCTGGAAGTGAAGCCATAAAAGACCAGTTGGGTGGCTACCGTGGAACTACTTCAAAGATCAGTCAATCATTACCAAATGAGATTAATCTTTCCAACAGGATATAACAGGGTGTGAAGGGTTAAACAAAGTCATATAATCAAACAGACACATACAAATACTTTTATATTTAAAATAAGTGAATCAGTAAAATTTGTTAAGGCACATTTATTCATATAACCTTTAATTACATTACAGTCTCAAAGAGCCGCACAGGCCCACATTACACCCCCTATAGCGTATCCTACTATCGGAAGAGGTAAAACACTTTGGGGAAAAGGATGATAGAAAAGGAGGAGTCCATTCCAGCTGCCCTTCCACGGCAGCTGTGATGCTATAAGTGGGCATCATAATTAGCCTTACACAATAAATAAAATATAGTATGTTGTTATTATTAAACAAGCAAAGGATTGCATGACATACTGTCTAAAACAAAATAAAAATCCAGTCCATTTTGTGCTGATGATTGGCACCACATGACGGCCTTTTGTTTATTCATTCGTTCATTTATTCATTCAATTTAGGCTTTGGGGCATTTTGAATAAAGGTAAATGTATAGTAGACTGTTTCAAACTGGTTAGCTCCAGTTTTAATAAATCTCTTTGTACCTCTCTGGTTGAAGATGTGCTGATTGTGAAATCGTAGTGAACCTGCATGATCTTTGGTGAATGATACTTTATATTTTATCTCCCTTCCAATAGAAAAGGGTGATTTCATCGCACTGGATTTAGGCGGGAGCAGCTTTAGGATTCTTCGAGTCAGGGTAAGCCACGAGAAGAAACAGACCGTTCAAATGGAGAGTCAAATCTACGAGACACCAGAGGACATCATGCATGGCAGTGGATCCAGGGTATGTTTACCTTCAGAACAAGACACCAAATGCAAACGGCTACGCATACAACAATCATAGACATTTGTATGCCATAGTCTATCTCTGTGTTGCTTAACATGTTTGGTCATATTAAAAAGTCTGAGACTTCTCCCTCTGTTGCTCTCTCTGCCTTTCCTCCCTTTCCTCTCCCAGCTGTTTGACCACGTGGCAGAGTGTCTTGGTGACTTCATGGAGAAACATAACATCAAAGACAAGAAACTACCAGTTGGATTCACCTTCTCGTTCCCTTGTCGACAGACCAAACTGGATGAGGTAAGACATTAACATTTACAGCATTTAGCAGACACTTTTATCCGAAGCGACTTATAATAAGTACATTTGTCAATAGCAGAATAGGTCATACACCAATTATCGTAAGCAAACAACATTCTGTCAGAAAAATGACAGCAGCATGTCATCAGGGCTAAGTTAGTTTTACAACATACATTACCCAATAAGGGGAGGATAGTCTAGTGGTCTGGGTGTTGGACTTCCAGCCAGAAGGTCGTAGGTTCGAGCCCCAGAGTCGGCTTACCTGTAAGCATCCTTGAGCAAGATGCCTAACCCCTACCTGCTCCATGTAATAGAACAATGTAATTGTAAGTCGCTTTGGATAAAAGCCTCTGCTAAATGCTGTAAATGTAATGTAAAATGTAATAACGTATCATTCAATCCACAAAATAATTGCTATCAGCTAGTGCTAAATTTCTAAGAGCTTATCTAAGAAGTAAAGGGGGATTTTTTTTAAAATATATATAGGGGGAAGCTAAGTGATCAGCATTTTGAGCATGTTGTAAGGGTCTGGTAGCAGAGGCCGGTAGTCCGGCTAGCAGAGAGTTGCAGTAGTCTAGGCGGGAGATCACTAGAGCTTGGACCAGGACACTTCCCATGCACCCCCAGTCGCCGGCTTTGTCTATTGGCTCTCATTTATGTTTTATTATGTAATCTACAAGGGGAATTTTGATAAATGCTCTATCAAGATAATCACACATACCAAGCTCTAGCCATTGAGTGCAGACAAAAAGACCATAACATAACTCCATTTAAACCCAAACTCACTTTGTCTTGTGTCCTCTTTCTCTCTGTTGCTCTCCTGTCTCTCATTGTTTCTAGAGTTTTCTAATAACATGGACTAAGCGCTTCAAGGCCAGTGGAGTGGAGGGGATGGATGTCGTCACGCTGCTCAACAAAGCCATTAAGAAACGTGGGGTGAGTCTTATCCCAAAGACCCATTTGAACAGGTTTTGTGGTGGTGTCACGTTCCCCATAAACTCTCACTTGTATTCACTTGGGAACGCTTGATGGCCCATGTGAACAATGCCACTTAACTAGAGTGAGACTTACAGTAGTCCATATGCTTTAAAAAGCAGCCTAATTCCAGTTTGAAGTACTCCAGCACAACAAATAAAAAATTTTCTTGACTGTTTTTGATGAAAGACAGACGTACTCCATGCATAGTACTGCTAAACACCAGAAGAAATAGAGTACATTATTCGAAGCCACGTCTCAAGGACTGCTTTCCTGGTAAACAGGGCGATGAAGAAAAAGTGAATGTTTTTTGAGTGGAGGGATCTGTGTGTTTCAGGACTATGATGCAGACATCATGGCAGTGGTAAACGACACAGTGGGAACTATGATGACTTGTGGATTTGATGACCAGCGCTGTGAAGTCGGCATAATCATTGGTACATTAAAGGCACACTCCTATATTGCATTATAGAATCCCAGATTTCCCCAGCTAAGTGTTGGCATGGGGGTGGAGTGGTGGAGAACAGTGTAAGCCAATAGTGTGTAGGGGGAGGGGTAGAGAGGAGCGTGAGACACTTTTGTGGGGGAGGGGCATGCGCTCTAAGAGCTTTAAACCAAAGCAACGTTTTCCATCATAAGGGCATTTCCTGAAGCAAATCGAGGAGTGTGCCTTTCAGCTGGACACATAACCGATGAAATATACTGTGTATCAACACAGAGATCCTGTCAGCCAGTCATTAGCCATTAGCCTCTCTGTCTGTCTCTCTATCCAGGCACAGGCACCAACGCGTGCTACATGGAGGAGCTGCGTCACATTGACCAGGTGGAGGGGGACGAGGGCCGGATGTGTGTCAACACAGAGTGGGGAGCCTTCGGAGACGACGGCAGGCTTGAAGACATCAGGACAGAGTTCGACAGAGAAATAGACAGAGGTTCCCTTAATCCTGGCAAACAGCTGTACGCAAATGTTATATTGAATTATAGTCGTGGATTCATTCAATTATTCATCTGTTTTGTACATGTGTATATAATGTGTATGTTCTAAAAAAATATGAGGCTTGCTGCATTGCTGCGTGGCAAAAGTTCAACTCGGTGGAACTTTTGAACCACAGTAGTACACATGAAAGACATTATGAACACTTGACTTTATAATTTAATATTACTTTAGAATGCATCTTTATGTATGTCTGTTTTTTTAGTAGTACTTAAGAGTATTTTTAGTAGTATTTGAAAGCATTTTCATTGTATATGAGAAGAAGCATTTCAAATGTGTATGTGAAATGCAGGGCAGGATAGTCTAGTGGTCTAGGTGTTGGACTCTCAGCCAGAAGGTCATGGGTTCGAGCCCCAGAGTTGGCCTACCTGTGAGCATCCTTGAGCTAGATGCCTAACCCCTACCTGCTCCATGTAATAGCAGCATGTAATTGTAAGTCGCTTTGGATCAAAGCGTCTGATAAATGACCTAATTGTAGTTGTATGTGAAAGCTAAGTATGAAATATGCCCTACTATTTTAAGATAGACAATAAGGTACATTGACTGAGGCTCTCAATTCATGAAAAAACTACAAATGCATCTACTATAATGTATATGGTGTGTCTTATATTATCTATTTGTAATAGCTCATAGTATGCAGTCATCAAATATCTATATATATTTATCATATGTTTTATGATTTGCTCCCTTCTCTGCCAGCTTTGAAAAGATGGTGAGTGGTATGTATATGGGGGAGCTAGTTCGTCTCATCCTAGTCAAGATGGCTAAAGAGGGCCTGCTGTTTGAAGGAAGGATTACCCCAGAGTTGCTTACCAAAGGAACGATTGAGACCAAGCATGTCTCTGCCATAGAGAAGTAAGAGCCTAGTTTCAAACGAGAAGGCAACTGTTCATTCATGACCAAAAGATCAATACATTCACTTGGTTTAGCCGTTGAAATGATTCATCTGACCTTGGTTTTCCCTCTCTCCCCTTCCCCCTTTAGGAGTAAAGAGGGGTTAAATAAGACGAGAGAGATTCTCACCAGACTTGGTGTGGAGCCCTCAACTGAAGACTGCATTGCTGTGCAACATGTGTGTATTATTGCTAAACATGGTTAATCTGAACCCTTTATTTAGGTCAGGCCAGGCTGTAGGGAGGTGCACAGTTTGTATGTCTGGAACCATAGGGAGAGAAGAGGACGGACCATCCTGTCTCTTTACCTCGAGTGTGTCTAATAAGTGAAAAGACCAATAGTAGTTATAGCAGTAGAAGCATTAATGTTTACAGTAGTCTTTAAATGATGAAGAAGAGAGAACATACTCAATTACACTATAGAAATAGAAAAGCAGATATTGTTTGACAATTACAGTTCTAATGTTTTACTGCAGTGTTTCATTTCACATCAAGTTGAATTGATAAAGGTACATTTTTTTCTCTTTTCTGTGCCAGGTGTGCGCCATCGTATCGTTCCGCTCTGCCAACCTAATAGCTGCCACGCTGGGTGCCATCTTAATGAGGCTGAAGGAGAATAAAGGCGTGCCTCGACTCCGTACCACTGTAGGCATTGATGGATCACTCTACAAGATGCACCCACAGTGAGTTATAAACACTATTTATGAACCTACTCATATTTACACTTTACATAGTGTTACGTAGAAAATCATGATATGCTACAAATGACTGTAAAAACATACACAAACGAGTTTGTTGAGTTGTAAAAGGGCAACACTTTACCTGACATAACTGTCATAACGACAGATGTTGTTTCTAATTTCTTCTTGTCATAAATCAGTATGTAATAATATTCAATATATCATTCACGTCATTTACATAAATACAATTCGATAAGTCAATATAATAACATTCGTTCTATACTATATACTTTTAATACAAATATTATAATCAATATTCATGTTCCACTCATATCTATAATTAAGTAAATAGATTTAACACAACACATAGAGACAGTGATAGTTTAAAGACATTTACATTTACAGCATTTAGCAGCATTTTATCCAAAGCGACTTACAATTGGTACATTTGTCAACTAGTTAACCACCAGTTTTTGCAAGAAAATAACATTCTCCTAGAATAAGGACAGCGTCATGTCATAAGGTTACTTCACTTATGCATTGCGCTTTTATCTATGTAAGGCTTACATGTAGGCCCATACCGGGGAATCGAACCCATGACCTTGTGGCTGGAAGACCACTACACTAAATTAACCTTTTCTCAAAATAAGGTGCTTGTAATCGCTCCCGTCTCCCTTTTTCTGTCATTCTTAAATATATTCTGTCAAGAATACAGATATAGAGATTTCCTAAATCTCTTTCAGGTATGCTCGTCGTCTTCATAAGACGGTCCGTCGTCTGGTCCCGGACTCGGACGTCAGATTCCTCCTATCAGAGAGCGGCAGTGGGAAGGGCGCTGCCATGGTGACGGCTGTGGCCTACCGACTAGCCGACCAATCGCGACAAATCACCCAAACACTGTCTGAATTCCGTCTGACGACAGAACAGCTCCTAGAGGTAAGGTTGTTGAGCTGAGTGAGTGTGAGTGAGTGAGTGTGTGTGGGTGGGCAGCTTTTCATACATGTCTTTTTCACGTCAGTACCTGAGTACTAAATCTAGTGGTGTGTGTTGTTGTAGGTAAAGAAGCGAATGAGGACAGAGATCCAAAACGGCCTCTCTAGGAGCACCCAGAACATCGCTACTGTCAAGATGTTACCAACCTTCGTACGTAGTACACCTGACGGGACAGGTGAGTTCCACACATGGTCTGGTCCATAGGTCCTAAATGTGTAGGCATGTGCACATACCTTGTTTTAACAACAATGTGGTATTGCTTCTGTCTGCCTATCGGTTCAGAGAATGGGGATTTCCTGGCGTTAGATCTAGGGGGAACCAACTTCCGAGTTCTACTGGTGAAGATTCGCTCCGGGAAGAGAAGAACGGTGGAGATGCACAACAAGATCTATGCCATACCTCTGGAGGTGATGCAGGGGACAGGAGAGGAGGTGAGATAGACCAGTGATCCATGCCGTGAATGAATTATCTATCATTATCATCATTGTCAGCAGGATAGTCTAGTAGTCTAGGGGTTGGACTCCCAGAAGGAAGGTTGTGGGTTTCGAGACCTAGAGTTGGATAAAAGCGTCTTATCTTGCTTCTACTGCTATAACTACTAGCAGTAATTGTAATTGTCTGCATCTAGTGAGGAATATTGTGCCATTCTTTGTTCTGCAGCTGTTTGACCACATAGTGCAATGCATTAGTGACTTCCTGGACTACATGGGGATGAAGAGTGGCCGTCTACCGCTTGGCTTTACCTTCTCCTTCCCCTGCCAGCAGACTAGCCTGGACGCTGTGAGTCTATGACACGAAATGCTCTCGGTTGCTGCTAAAGCTGCTTCCCTCCAGCCTGAGAATACTTCCTAATACTGGGCTTAACTGACTGCAGGGTGTCCTGGTGACGTGGACTAAAGGCTTCAAGGCGACGGACTGCGAGGGAGAAGACGTGGTGGGACTGTTGCGAGACGCTATCAAGAGGAGAGAGGTGAGAAATTACTCCATTTCTCCTTTTGAGCGTCTTGTTTACCTTGTTCTTTGCGCGACAACACCTTCTTTGTGACCTTTTTTGTTTTTGTATGTTTGTGTATGTTTGTGTTTATCTATAAGTGTTGGCTAAAGGTCAGATGTGAACCGTCCGTCAACATGTGTGTAACTCTCTCTTAGGAGTTTCATCTGGACGTGGTGGCTATCGTCAACGACACGGTTGGGACCATGATGACCTGTGCCTACGAAGAACCTACCTGCGAGGTCGGACTCATTGCCGGTTAGTATCGCATCGTCCGTCGACATTGTTTCTCTGGCATTATTTTTTTTCCGTGGCATATCGTTAAAGCACGCTTTCTTCAAACCATTCCACACATGTTCAAGCCATCTTCCCACCATTTTAAACAAAAAATTCTAATCATAAACATTGTGTACCGATTGACAAGTTCTCCCCCGTGGTGTGTTTGTGTGTGCTGAGCAGGCACTGGCAGTAACGCATGTTACATGGAGGAGATGAGGAACATCGAGATGATAGAGGGAGACGAGGGACTGATGTGTGTCAACATGGAGTGGGGGGCCTTCGGAGACAACGGTTGCCTTGACGACATGAGGACCGAGTATGACCGTGCTGTGGATGACTTCTCCCTCAACCCAGGCAAACAGAGGTTAGACACACACGCACATGCAGATACACATACTGTACCTACCGTACGCACGCACGCACGCACACACACACACACAATATGAGCAAACAAACACAATGCAGCACAAACACTTCTGAATTATTTTTCTTTTAAACTGATTTTCACCTGAATGATTCCGGTGTCTGTGTGTTTGTTTCTGTCTGTGTCTTACAGATATGAGAAAATGTGCAGTGGCATGTATCTTGGCGAAATTGTGCGTAACATTCTAATTGATCTGACGAAGAGAGGCTTCCTGTTCAGAGGACAGATCTCTGAAACACTGAAGACAAGGGGCATCTTTGAAACAAAGTACCTCTCGCAGATAGAGAGGTAGGGAACAGAGCAGTATTTGTTTATGCGTCTGTGTGCGCCCACACACATGGAACAGTGAATAAAATGCTTAGTGGTTTGGACATTTTAGTAAAGCAAGCCTTTACTAAGAAGCCAAGATGAAGTTAGCACTTCACCGGGCTTGTTCCTCTGCTAACTGTTTTCCTCATATGTCTCTCTGTCGTCTCACAGTGACCGACTGGCTCTACTGCAGGTCAGATCCATCCTGCAACACCTGGGACTTGACAGCACCTGTGATGACAGTATTATAGTCAAAGAGGTAATGAAAGATTTTTCCTGAATGAGACCAAGCACTCTTCATATGTTGAAGCAAAAACCATTTAAGATAGCCAGTAGTCAGCAAAACTGTGTGCCCCATTCTTATGCGGTAAGGTTTGTTGTATGGAGGTTAGATAACAGCAACTTGAGCGAGTACAGGATTGTACAGGATTGTACAGGATTGTAAATGAGTGTGACACGAACAATGCCTCTCTGTCAGCTGCATCTTGGGAAGGGGGGTATGTGACTGTAAAGGAGTTTACTTGGGGACAGGTGATAAGTTTCATTTATTTTTTATGTGAAGCAGTATCATGTTATGTGGCCATGCTGACCTGAGCAAGATGTCTGTTAAATACTATAATAATCTCATCTTAATACATCAGTCTTTGTTTGACGGTGGGGCAGAATTGAACATTGAACCTATATTTGATTTTAATTGTGGCTTTACTTTACTGTTGTGTAGGTATGTGGCGCAGTTTCACGGCGTGCTGCTCAGCTGTGTGGGGCAGGAATGGCCGCCGTGGTCGATAAAATCAGAGAGAACCGTGGACTGGACCACCTAAACGTCACTGTAGGGGTGGACGGAACGCTGTACAAGCTACATCCACAGTGAGTCGGACGTTTTTGTCTCCAACAATCATGTTTGAATTAATTCTATACGGCTCATAGTGTCTCAAAAGGTTTGAAAACCACTCGGTCATTGCACCCTAACTCCACAGATCACTATAGACAGGTTAGTGAATCAATTCAGGTCAGTGAGTGAGGTTCTCTCTTCTTCCTCCAGTTTCTCCCTGGTCATGCAGCAGACGGTGAACAAGCTCGCTCCTCAGTGCAATGTCAACTTCCTGCTGTCGGAAGATGGAAGCGGTAAAGGAGCGGCCCTCATCACTGCCGTCGGGTGCCGGCTGAGACAGGACCAAAACAAACAATAGAATAATGTTTTCCTCCTTCCTCACTCTGTCCCCTCTTTCTTTTCTCCCATCCCCTTCCTCCTGCCTGCTTCTTTCCTTTCCTCTATTCTCCTCTACGTATCTCTCCAATACTCTTGTTTCCCCCATATCGAATAGCTCTGCTTTAAACATTACAAACTACTAATCATACTCCAATAGCTGCTTTAGCCTGTGCGTGAGAGAGACAAAAAAGATCTGCTTTGTCCAGTCACGCACTATGTTTAAGGTGTAGATTGTTAAGCCATTGCAACAATAACCTGTTTCTATTAAAGTTGTTCTGAGCCCTCTGTGGTTATACTTTCAGAGATAAACCACGCACATTTGCAGGACAAACGCAGCACAGACAAACAACTTGTGAATGTAGGCAGGATAGCCTAGTGGTTAGGTGTGGTTGACTCTCAGCCGAAAGGTTGTGGGTTGGATCCCCTTCCCCTTCATTGTGCAAGATGTCTAACCCCTACCAGCTCCTTAATACTTGATTGTACTGAATATGTGATTGTACTCACTGTTGGATAACTTTAATGTAATACGTGGAATGTAATTACACACGTCTTAATTCCATCCATGAGGAGTTAAATTTAACTGAATTTCAGAAATATGGCATTAGTATTATGTATTTAAAATGTCGCTATTTTTGGTAACTGCAGTCTGATGTAATATTTTCATTTAATTTTTAGGATTAAATATCTTTATTTATCCATGTAAAAGAATTACACCATCCCACCTGCCTTTTTTTTTTTTTTTTTAAAGTTACATTTTGCAACAATGATAAACAGTGAGAAATAGAACGCAATAACAATAAAAATAACAATCGCAAGACAGTCATGCAAAGGCTCCAAGAGCTGGAGGGATTTTAAACAGTGCTGTAGGCCAAATTCACATTCATTGCTCTACTGTAGGGCTTATGGCCCTTTTAGAACATAAGAGGTATACGAGATGATATTTAAATATGTAGGACTGTATGTATAGTGAGAAAAAAGGTAATATTTTCGCTTTCTGTTTTTAAAATCTTACACAGAAATACTATAAAGTACTGCTCTTTATTTTTTTATAGGGTTACTGTGGCAAAGACATAGTGGTTGGGGAAGTACCAGCCCCAAACAAAGAGGGACTTCTGCAAATGCCTGATTTGTAAAAAAAGCCATTTTGTCACTGCTGAATGTTACGATTTTAGTCTTAAAACTGCTTTTGAGTGTTCTACTTTTAATGATTTTTAACTAGATAGAATTCTTCAAGCCATATTTGCAATATAGTCTTCAAGCTCCTGGAAACACACAGAGGTCTTTTAGCTGATAACCTCTCAGGACTGTCTAGGCATGTTGATTGACATCTCCCTACGTTTTGTTGCTCCTGTTAGGGCGGTGCAACTGACTCCTTGTCTGTCGGTTCTTCAACCGACAACTTCAACCTGAAATTTGAAATTACCTGTGGGTTTCCAGTGGCTTAATATTTTAGAGCTGTAAATACATTTTTGTGTTCACTATTTCAAGAGGTCAGCAGCTATTGAGGCCATCGCAACTTCCGATTATAATTACAGCAGCTGAAAGCCTATATGAGTTCAGCATTTTTATTTGAACACTGCTTGTACCTGTCAGTTTGTGGAGTGCTTGTGAACTATACTGTCATTCACCGAAACCCATTATATTGAATGATGTTCTATTTCTCTCCTAAAATTTCTATTTCTATTTCTCTCAAACTACAGGCTCAGACCAGTTGTTCCTTTAATAGGCTATATGTGGCTCTAGTCTCATGCAATTCTTTCATTTATTTATTTATTTTCAAGGAGGGCCTTATATGGCCTCGTGGCTATTAGATTTGTTGTTATTAAGATTTATTGTCACAGCTAGTTAAGTGAGGCTAACACCAGCCAAATCTGTAACCACTACCGCTTTACTAGCAAGTAGTAGCCCACAACTTCCATCTGTTCAATGCCAAAAAAAATTACCCTCCCTGTTTTTTAGAAGACACCTTTACTTTTAGATTAACTAAAGCTCTTCACAAAAATATCCAATCCAAATAAACACACACACACATACCTTATGATCTGTTCACAGACTATGTATTCAACACTATCATACTGAATTAAAGATAAACATATCAATCGGCTTGGGTGGTTGTTTTTGTGGGCCCATGGAAGGTTATATTAGGAGAGATGTGCCTCTGCCAGTATATGCCAGGAGAAATTATTTTTTAATATATATAAAGAGAATATATATCAGAGAGATTACATTACCATGTCATAGTATTTATAAAATGTTTCATGATACCTATAATGATATATACAATACTTATATATCAAGAAGTGAAACCCAAAATATAAACCTTTCACTGTGAGAGCAAAGTCTCACTGAATCACTGGCTGTGTTTATAACTAGTATTGAAAGCTTTTGGTTCCAGAAACGGTATCCCAGCTCAGTTATTAAGTTTTGCATCTTTATTTGTATTTTAAATGTAAGCCTAGTAAATGTTGAGGTCACAAACAATCAGCTGTTTAGTTTTACTGTTTTAGTAAATAACAAGCATAGTTTTATTTTTCCACTGTGCATTTAGATTACGTTAATGCCCATGGCGAACATAAAATATTTGTTTCATCAATATCAAAGCTACAGTATAAACAACTGACTTCACTCACAGGTTTCACATTTAGTCTCTACAGCACTGTTTCATTAGCACATTAACATACAGTACTTAAAATAAATTATGTCCACTGAGCATGACATTATTTCACATTATGAACAAACCAGTGGGTCACAATATAAACATATAAAATCAATAACTGTACAATAAGGAAAACATCCAAAATATTTTAACAAAATAATGTGTGGGATTTCTAGAGCTGCTTATTTTTGTAATGGCCTGAGCCATTGTGTATATGAAAACGGCTCAGTAGCTATACAACAGATCCCATGACACTTTTTTTTAACTGATGATTTATGCTTGGGGGGAGGGTGGGAAATGTATAGATTAAAACTTAAACTTCCATTAAGTTCTAAACAGGTCAGCTGAATTGCCATTTGAAAAGCCTCCCATATTCAGGGCTGTCAGGAAGGAGACAGAAAACAAGAGCTTTAAGGCTTTGTGCTGATGCCACTAGGCACTGCTTTCTGCTCTGGGATTGTAGTGCCCACGGGTCACTGTCCTACCAGACTTCAGCATTTACAATTCATCATTCTTCTTCTAGAGAGCAAGTAAGGAAGAAAGCAATAAGGGAAGGTTAGAAGGACACACAAATAAAATAGGATGGAAAAAAATAATATAAATGTGGTATGGAGAAAGTTAAAGAACAAAAATATACAGCAAATGCCAGGATTTATTTTGCTTGCTCTCATGTACACAGGTGCAGGGTGTTACTACTGATTAATTCCACTGAAAAACACTAGCTGAATGAAATTGGTTTTCCTACATTTCATCAGGGCACAGAAAAAAAAAGAGAAGATTGTGGATGTCTGATGCAATAATTATCACAACGTAATGATACAGTTTTCAGTTTTTATATGACTTTGTTCAGTCAGAATCCACAGATGAAGAATGTGCTCTATTTGGTTGTTTGTTCCTCTCCTTCCTCTTCTGTCTGGCTTTTAAATAGGTAATAGGAACTTGTCTTGTTCTGATTAGCTGGGCCCTTAGTGGCAAACTCCACCAGGGGTACAAGGCTCCCTGTAAGAGCAGCTGTCCGCTGTGACAGAAGTCATGAATCACAGACCAATGTTTTCCATTCCATCCAGTTAGGGAGAGAGCTGCTGCCAGAGGGGAGGTGGGGTTCAGGTATCTCAGGTCTTATTTACAAATGAGGAATCATGAGATTTAAGATCGAATAGCGCATGGTGGTCCTAATGAGGGAGATCATCCAAAGTGCAAGGCTTCTGAACCGCATTCAGTCTTCCTTAGCTGTGGTTAGGAGGAGCTGTAGCTAATAGTGGCTTGGCTGAGTCCCCTGGACACAACAAGGAGCTCATTGATTGGTGGGGGAAGACCCCAAAGACAAACCACAGCTCCTCCAATATTGAGAGGAGGCAGTTGAAGGACAAGGACGCACTGGAGAAATAAGGTCCTACACCAGCTCTGGTGCGCGAGTGTGTGTGTGTGTGTGTGTGTGTGTGTGTGGTGGGGTGGGGTGGGGGGGCAGCATGACAAACTACTTCTGTTTGCCATGCTGCCTCTGTGACCAGCTCCGTACATCAGCATTATTGGGCTGTAGAGCTGTCACAAGTTGATTTATTGAAGCCATCCTGGTCAGTATCGAGAAACCGGGTTGATTCATTTCCCCATGTCCCTCATCAATGGCTATGCTTCTATTGCCTCTATTAATTGGTCTGCGTTGACTTTGTTGTCGCCCTGCTTCAGTAGCACGTGTGTTTTCAGCGCCTCCTGTCGCATGGGTGCTTGGGGCGGCGCAGGTGCGTCTCGGTGCCTGTTCAACTGGCCGTGCAGCGGCGCGTGTGCGCTCGGGGCAGTGCTGGCGTTAACGGAGACACGCGTGCTCATGGTGACCCGGAAGGTGTGTCTGTGCTGCAGCTCCATCCAGTCCTTTTCGGAGACCCTGACAAACGGGCACCAGCTGAAAGCATGGCGGAACCCAGCCCGAAACCTGCAGAAAGAGAGCGAGAGATAGCGTGTACGTGTGTGTGTGTGTGTGTGTGTGTGTGTGTGTGTGTGTGTGTGTGTGTGTGTGTGTTTTAAATTTGGTTTAGACAACAATATATGATAGGGTTGTACATAGTGGAACTCATGGCCAGCCAGAATATTGCTAAGTACACCTGAAAATATAAAGGGAACAATAAAGAGAAATAAATATTGATGTTAAAGAGAGACAAACTAAAGCATTGATAGGAAAAAATAGACATACCTGCTGAATGTAGTGCTCTTTATAAATGTCTTTATTAAATGACCCCAGTATGAAGTAGATGTGATAGGGCAGCCAGCAAAGGGCAAAAGTTGTTACCACGACAACCATCATCTTCACTACCTGCACAACAGCACAAAGAACATGTTAACTATAGCCTATTATGGCTATATAGTTAACCTTTATCGTACAGTCCAGCATGCTTTAGTCTAGTAGAGCTTTAAACAGTTTATTTGGTTTTTATTACAAATTGTGTTTATTACCTTTTTTTTATTATTACCTTTCTTTTGGCAGTTATCTGGTTGCGATAGTGGTCTGATGCCTCCCCAGGGATATGGGCACCCCACAATGAACGACCAACCAAACTGTAGGTCACTAGCATGACCAGCAGAGGGAGCAGGTAGATCAACAATATCACTGCCAGCTGGTAACTACAAACAGTCAAAGAGATGGAGACCGGAGATCAGTCACATTCCCCACTGAAAGCCCCATGTACCACCACACAGTTGATTTGTTGTTGTTTTAGCTGATTAGGTTTTGCAGAGATGGGTGTGTACAGATGCATTTAATTGACATCTCCTTGTGTCTCTTTTGTTGCAGCAGTTGGGGAGGGGCATGTGCCACCTTGTTTGATTATTTTGAGTTTATGCAGTTTGCTGACCTCATATTTGTAGCATTGATTGTGCCTACCAGAATAACTCAAGGCCATGGTTTATACAGGGGCAGTAAGAAAGCATACTTTATCTCTCTATTCATCTTTTTTTTACCTTAGTTGATGCGTTCCTCCATAATCATCAGGCCAGTCCACCCTACAGACAGTTCTAGGGTAGTAGAATGTGGTTATGCTATAGTAGCATTGAGGGAAAGCCAATGAGAATGCTACGACCCAAATTAGACCAATCACAACCTTGGTAGAAGTGGAGGACAGACGGGGCTTCAGAGGGTGGATGATGGCCATATACCTGAAAGAGGAAAAAGAGATTCTGTTGAATCTTTTAAACAAAATGGTCAAAGTTATTAGGACAAGATGGACACATGCCACCGTTCTGACCATGCTGGATGTATGCTGGACCATTTGTTCCAAGAAAATACTGACAGTCAGTCCATCTGTCATTATGGAAACTTCCTTTAGGTGTTAATCTAGTAATTACTAGAAATAATTACTCTCAAATCCATTTCTTGCCTTACACATTCATACATGCCTGGTGTAATCAATTAGTGTAAATAGTGTAAATATAATTTAAATGATTGTTTAAATAATTTGAACATTCATTTATCCCTGCCTCTGTTAGAATATGTGTAATGACAGGCAGGGCTTATACTAGTTGGTCTCAATTGTTCACTCTGTTCAACTTGCTTACTATGCAACAATCCTGATCATCATATCTGGCCTATGCAGAAAAATATGGAGGACAAAGGTTATTTTATATTCAAACCAATAAGTAAACTGGGTGATATGTCTGTCTGTCTCTCATGTCATGTCTAGATTGAAGTCTGCACTCTGCAGTAGCCTACAAAATTAACAAAAATATTATTGGCTCTTACAATAATTTACAAGAACTTCAAATAATGTTTTTCTTACCTGTCCACGGCTATAGCAGCCATGGAGTATATTGAAGAAAACATGGCAGTGATGGGAAAAAAGTTCTGGAATCGACAGTAGCCCAAACCAAAGTACCAATCGTTGTGAAGTGCATAGACAAAGTTAAATAGTGTGTTGAAGGTTGCCATGGACACATCAGAAAAGGCCAGATTGACTATGAAGTAGTTGGTTACAGTTCTCATGCGCCTGTGAGCGAGGATAATCCAGATTACTGTCACATTTCCAGTAACAGAAACTAGAATGATCAGAGAGTAGACTATAGCCCAGAGCGCCACCTGGAGGACGAGAGGAGGAGAGAGGACAGGACAGGATAGGACAGGACAGGAGAAGCAGATGATTAGATTGTAAATACTGTTTCTCACCTGTTCAACAGAGATGGAGTGAGGGTTAGAAAGGGGGCAGGGGGTAAATTTTACAAACATAACACCAAAACACAGAATTCTCTATGAATAAGAGACTAAAGATTATATAAAGAGAATGGGTGAGGATGTGGGTGAGCATTGCAGCAAAACAAAAAGCCTTCTCTCTAAAGTAAAATGCAAATAGAAAACATTCTCCATAATTTTTAGAGGTTGTTGTGTATGGCTTCACTCCATAATGTAGGGCTAAATGTATCTGTAATCTAATTATTTAATATGTCAACAATAAATATCTGGTCATACATTTTTGTTTCTCCATTCATTTCATTATTTGCCTTGCTCCAAAGTAACAGTGGTGTCTCATAGTCAGAGCATTTGTATGGTCATTTTAATTTTTTTACTTTAGCTCACCTGCCAGTTCGGCTGTTGGAACTGATTCCAGGTCGTCTCGTTTCCGTCTTCTTGTGGCCAATCCGTAGTTACTGATAGTGGCAAAAGAGTCGACTCCATGTCTCTGTTAATTTGCTGAAGCAGGCTTTCAGAGTCCATTGCTTTCACCTGTTGATAGTTGTTTGAAAAACTACAGGAAATAACCTTGCTGCATGAAGTTCGTTTTATTCTAGTGTTTATTTGTGGTGTTTTAATAGTTATTTCACAATTAGGCCTACACCAAAAAAAAGAAACATTCCTCCAGTACCCGATAAAGGGACTGGAGGAATGTTTTCTTTTTCTTTTTCTTAACCCTATAGCCTAATCAACAGTTGGCGATAGGCTGTAGGCTTATTGTCCGATTTTACAAAAAGTAAATAGACTAGACTACAATTTGCACTTATTCCAGGAAGATGGTTGCTATTTGAAAATCTCCCGTTTACTCGGATGATTATAATTAGGTATATACATTGTGATTATTTTACTGTAGGCTACAGTGTTAAGAGTAGGTCTACTCTAGAAAAACTCTCAAAAATATTATATATATATATAATAACGTGCATTATAAAGATGAAAGAGAGTTTTGAACAATAGAACCAGGTTTAGTTTAATAGCTTACCTTTGTAGTTGTGCATCGAGGTCGTGTCTTTTAAATTAAAATGTACCAATCCATTGTTCTTAGTATCAAAAATTTGATTAATCTATATACACCGTCAAATAGTCATGATAAATCCCCATTCCATCGAGGACATCTCGAGACAACGACCATTTTCTCTTGTATTACTATCACCATGCCTTCTCCCCTCTCTCTCTTTCTCTCACTTCCCCGGTTACCTTGGAATGTTTTGGTATGAACTAGGACGTAGAATTATAGCTCACAGGTCTCTGTATAAGCTCTGTAACGGAGAAAGCGCTCAGTCCAAATGCGGCTGCATCTGCGCTCAGAAGTGCGGACGACACAGTAGGCTAGATCCTTGGTGCTGACGCGTGCGTAAAAAAATGTGTTCACTTCATTCCATCACTGTACGGGAATGTTCTTGAAACCTAACAAAACATGTGAGTTTAGGAATAATTATGGGATATTAAATATCAAAGCTATATAGCGATTTGTATATTTTCAAAAATTTCCACGAAAATATTTTTTTATTAAAGGAATGGGATGTCTTCTTCTTCACGGGGCCCATTATCAGCCACGTAGGCCTACAGAGAGAGAGAGAGAGAGAGAGAGAGAGAGAGAGAGAGAGAGAGAGAGAGAGAGAGAGAGAGAGAGAGAGAG
>JAOEHI010035551.1:0-23297 GCA_025447815.1 Percopsis transmontana | reverse complement strand
ATGTGTGTGTTTTATTCTTGCATTGGTATTGCTAGTACTACCACTAGTATTAACACTACTTCTACTTTGTCAAGGAAAAAATATGTAGGCCTATTCTAAATATTTTCCAGCCCTGAATATTGACAGATAATTATTTTTTAAACACTTACTAACTTAAATAACAATAATATGAATATATAATATTGAGAAAATATTGAAAAATGCTCATTAAAATATATCTCAGTTTAACTTAAGAGGGGCAGTGGTAAGCATTTTTCAAACAACCAATTTAAAAAATAAATTGAGTAGATCAAATCAGCAATTGTTGTTTATGAATAACATGGTGTTGCAAGTTGTGTTTGTTTTGAATGAAGAAGCTTTCGACAAAATATTACTTAAAAACAGGCTGTTCGTAAAAACAGCACCAAACACTATAATAATAGTGTATAATTCCAGCAACAGAGCATTGTTGGGAATTGCTGTCTTACAATTGTGTAGTATCTATATTTTGTAGGATTCACATGCCACCAGAGAGAATATATTTTCATGCCACACCCCCCTGATGCTGAAGTTTCTGCCTTGTAAAAATAAATGAATGTGACTTCATACCATTTGTATAACCACATTAGATCGACATGTCTGGCTTTAAGGGACAGGGCATCCTGACAGCCCTGGTAAAATAAGGTCATCATCATATCCCCTGCACCCTGCTCTAAATCATAGTTTATTTCAGCTTGACCTATCAAATAAATGATCAAAGTAAATATATTTATTTACCAAGGAAATATTTTAGTTTGATCAATGTCATATTTATGCACATTTCAACCTCAAAGCTGACCAGAACAACCACGGCCTTGTACTGTGGCTCAATAGGCATTCTTTGACACATCATGTTTTAATGTACTATGACTTGAGTAACAACACTGTCTTCTAGATCGGTTACCCATGTTATACAGCAAATACAATGTGAATATACTCTAATTGTATTTTATTATCAAACTGCTGCAAAGCAAAATGCACACAAAATAACCTTTTTATTTATAGATAACACAAGGGTTGAATGGAAATTGATTTGATGTACAAACAGTGTCCGAACCTTTTGTTCTGTGGAATTTTGCCAAGAGAGTTTAGCTATTCTGGTAACAGAATGTCAGATTGTAGTTGGGTTGTTTCCAGACAGGGGATACTCATTTCTGCTGATATTATAAAATAATTAGATATGCTGCAGGCCCAACCTTTCTTGACTTAAATAACCCAAGAAATGTAATTTATTGGATGGCATAAATCTTCCCTTTTATAATTCTTTTTGCTGAAGATTCTGTATAGAGGACAGTAGTATACTCCCAGTACTGCAATGTCCTTGTCATTCCAGCTTTCTCAAAAGAGGTTTGGATCAGCTGTATGTCAGCAGATAATATGCTGTAATTATTAAGACAGACTTTGTATAGTTTTTATTTAAAACCTACTCTAACCTACATGCTTCCACTTATACTAATTGTCGAAAATCTACAAAAAATTGGGCCACACGTAAAATCTAGGAAATTTTTTTGCCTGTGTATGACATACACACTTTTTCTAACTAAAGAATAACAATTTATTTGCATGTTGAACAACTACAGTAGTAGTATTTATTTATTTATTTATAATTTCATTTAAACTTCGGCCAATAAGCTGTCACGTTTTTGAGTAATTTGCAAAGTAGATAACATTGTTCTGGTTGAGGTGCTTCTATCACTTTAAAAGTTCAGGAATGATATAATGATATTCCACCTTTGGTATTTAAAACATCAAAGGTCTGAATTTCTGTCAGTCATAGCATAAGGATTTGCAAAGAATCAACATCAAAGGGAATGAATAAAATAAGTCAATAAATTAAAAAAAAATAAAAATAAAAGATACCTGACAGATATTTTCCCTCAGGAGCACAACAAATGTATGCACATTTTTCTAACCAATAGCGGAAATGAAGTAATGATTTCTTGTGAGAGAATCATGGGTCAGTAGATGCATATAAATTCACTTCAGCCATTAATCAAATGATATCGCTCTGCAGAGAATTACAATTGAAGACATCACGGTATAGATTAGACTAGCCTATATCACATCAGAAAAACAGCAATATTCACCAACTACCAAACTAGTTTTCTAAGCTTAGCGTGACAGCAAGACATTGTGACTATCCTATCCCGGCGGACATTCCCATCCCCTCCACCGACCAATCATCAGCTGTCTATTAACCTTGTGTGCCAATCAAGTTAATTGAAAACAGCCCTTTCAGGCCTTGCCTCGCCATCCACGTGGCACTCCCCAACAGGGGGCATTTCTCTTAGCAGGAGGCCGTTTACACAAATTCAACCCTAATCCTCTCCCTTCCTGTCGCCCCTCTTTATAAATTTGTCTTTTCTCTCAATCTCATTAGAGGAAGAGGTACTGCTACATTATATCCAGCCTGGCAGCTGCTGCGAACTCACACTTCATCTTGTGGGGAGTCGCTCAAACCCGAGATCCAGAGTAACACAAATAACACATGCCAAAAATACAGCACATCTCTTCCATGTGCTGCTTTTTTGTACTTTAGGCTGAGGCATAAAAAAGATCCGGTTGGCTGAGAATGCTTTGAAGCTGTTACTTGTATCCAAATGTGCTGGTTTCCCTCTCATGCACCTCGTCAGGGTTCCTCCCTATGGTGTGTCTGCATTGTAACGCTGTATGGGGAGAGGATCTGGTACAAAGAGAATCTCAGATCCACCTCAGCACGACACTCGATGAATACTGCTGAGCACAAAGCCCCTAAACAATGCCTGCACTTCAACACATTGAACAAAAGATTGAAAAAATTATTTCTTGGGCATAGCGTCGCAATGTAAATCGGCCTTTTCTAAGCAAGGGGGAACTCTAGAAAACGTTTTTCCTTTTTGCTGTTTCATAACCGAGGAGTGCCTCTCACGCACCATATTTGGGAGAACCATGCCTCATGAGAATGGCAATTTTATTAGTTACGCCACACTGTTCACTAAAATGGATGGTTTCTGCAGACAGTGAGGGAGAGTCATGTGGCTGTGGTTTGCAATATAAAACAGGCTGCGAGGAGTTAAGTGACATTCAGCATGCTACGATTGTCCTTGCCAGGCAGGATGTTTCCAGCATCTCAGATACAGCTACCCTCCTCTTCTACCTGCACATCCCAAAGACATTCAGTTTGAGCGCTGCCCTGAGGGCAAAAGCAAATCCTGGAAGACAGAATAGAATGGGAAGAATCCTGCAAGACGGGAGCCTGCAAGCAGCTCAGTCTTGCATGCATGCATGGAACAGTTTTAAAGATCTTAGACAGAACCTTCCTGACCACCAAAACTCAACAAGCAGTAGCCTTTTACTAACATTAGCTTTTTAGATGTTTCTCTTGGCCATGCTGGATTGCCAATAAGTGTGTAGTGAGAGTGAGTGAGAAGGTAAGAGAAATCCAGCAGTTCTACCAGGATATTGCACACTGGCCATACATCAGGGTGAATTGCCTTATAGTAAGATGATGTGTCTCTATAGTTGGCACCATTTCTATTACACATAACTGCTGTATTTTACACCCAAGCAGCCACAACAGTTGACTCATTAAGCCAGTTATAGTCATATTATGCATTCTCACAGCAATTTTTCCACATGTAAATGTCTAGTGCTGGATATTGGGATGGATTTCAAGATCCCTATTTCCAAAGTATTCTGATACAACAATGTTCATTACCAATTTAATTTAGTCAATTAAAGAAATTATTTCGATATTTCAATTCCTCTTTATTATAAATGTAAAACACAATGCAAACACCAGTGTGCAGAAGTAGAAGTATATATTTGCCCACATGTATAATCTATATTAGAATGCCTACGATCTAAAAACACAAGAATAAAGGAATAAAATGACCTCTTTAAGATATATTTTATAAAGTATATAGCAAATGTTTTCCCAGTGGCACTCACACACTTAGCTGCTGCAGATGACAACATTTCCTCCTTCCCTGCCATTCTTGCCATTTTATGTCTTACACAGGAAACCTGATGATGAACCATGTATTTTCAAATAATAAAAAAAAAACCCTGTCTTATGCAGATATTATAAAACTGAGCAAGCATCTGATATATGGCAGATGTTAACAAGAAAATAAGATCCAGTGTCAGTCATGCAGAGTCAAGCTAATTCCATTCTTAATAGGACTTAATAGTAAACTAAATTCCAATGTACTGAAACCGGTCTCATATCTCGTCAAATAGACGTCTCATATTCTATTGTGTGATGTATTAGTAATAATTTCTTTACACAGGCTGCATTGCAAAATCAGGGAGACCTATTGTATGATTTAAGGCTTTGTAATTAACATGTTTGCCACACAATCTTTCATGAGAGCGTTTATTGAGGCAAATGCTTTACTTTGAGAAGTGTAAAGGCCAACATCTATTGAGCTTGCTGTGTTTACTGGATAATGTTTTTTTTAATGCACTATAATGAAAGATTGCTCTCTTCCTCTCCCCAACGCTTTCATTTACCTAATATATTAATCTATTCTCTTTTATCCTTGTCAGATTATATCAGACCTTTGCTGTATCACTGTAGTGTTCACTGTGCAGTGGTCCAGTTCCACTTTTATTATTATTATTATTATGCTTTACCAAACCATTGTCAACTAAATTAATGTTTACATTTTAGGTATCCATTGCTCTTTTAGAGTGCCATTGAGTGAATCCAGCAACTACTATAACGTATTTGTCTTTGCATCTTGTACAAACTGAAAATATTAGAAGGCTATTGCAGGATGATTATAGCCTACTAAATTTCAATTTTTATGTTTGCATGATCTCAAATGCATTTTTGCGGTTTACTCCTTCAACGGTCAAACAGTATGCTGGAATATTCCAGCATACCGAACCATTGTCATCACATGGCCCACACATATTGTAGTTAAGGTCACCGCTGCAGTGAAAGCTTTACTGAAATTTTGTTTGGCGCTAGGATCAATACTTCTGTTGCTGTGATATGATGAAGCCATCTATTCTTTGATGTGAGAACATTGCCCCCTGCTGATTTCCTATCGCATCAACTACTCAATGCAGGAGCAGGCCAAAATTGATTGACAGAACACACAGTATGTGTAACAAATATGAGTCGCACATGCACATTAATTCTAGGCACAGGCATAACAAGGCAACACCGGGCCCCAATACAGGATGGGCAGAGTCTATAGTCAAAGTTTTACATTGGAAGTGTTTGTACATTGGAGGGTCCAGTTAATCGTAGGGGGCTGCGCCCTTACGGGCCCCTGACTGACATGGGCCCCAATGCGATTGCATTACCTGCATCACTTATGGAATTACCTGCATTACTACAAATGGAATACAACGTCCCTAGAACCAGGCTATCCTTCCCACATAAACATAAAATATCCTGTGATGATCCACAACACTGTTGAACTTCATATATCTATCTATCTATCTATCTATACTAATTATTCTCCTAGGAGATTTGATGATTTTGATGTCTATATCTGTTCTTTCAATATAATAGTTCATTTGGATTCCCCCAGAAACAATATAATATCCCCAGCGAGAGGAATTGATATCCCTGCAGCAGCTCTGGCTCCAGCTGATGTTAATCTGTATTCAAACAGTCCATCATGTCAGATGAAAGCATCCAATTAGGAGTCGATTCTATTCAGCATTTCCCATCAGGCCACCGCCATTTACATTCTCTCCTTGTGCACGAGAGAACTCCCTGGCAGACAGCTGCGGGGAATCACTCCTGGTGAGCATATGAGCGCCCCCGCTGTGAACAAAGTGCGAAAACAAGTGTTTTATAGTAATGAGAATGGTGGGCTGGTAATGCCTTATACTCTGTGCCTCATGGGCAGAGGACACACATTTTGAGGGATCATCCTTTCAGTATAAACCGCTGTTAAAAAAAATGGAGTACAGAGAACCGATGAAACATCTGTGATGCTTTGAAATAAAACCTCATGCTGGGAGGTTAGCGAGGGCCCTCAGCAGGATGCTTGTCCCCTCATCAGGTGTTCTAAGCAGAGTTGACTTGCTTATTGAATTGCACTCTACCTACATGACACTATCATATAATAATTATATTGAATCACTCCCACTGCATATTTCATACAATGAGAAACTACTATATGCTTTACTTTAAATATGTATATATATTTTTCCAGAATTTTTCCAGAGTTATTTTTGTGACATTTAGGTACAGTATATACATTATTATTATTATTAATAACAAATTGATTCATCAATAAATTCATTCAAGGTGAAATTATATAATGTAATGGGAAACTAGTGTAGTTAGTTTTTTTTAAAGAAGGGTATTATTCTCCAAATGAATACATAAATTATGAAAGAAAATAAACAATGAAATAAATTATTTAACTGACTTGCTGTTGATCGGTCGGCGTCATACCCTTACCGTAGAAGCCTACAGCAATACTATCCACCAATCAGCTGTGGGTTTACTTAGACGCCCTGCCAAAACAATTTAGGCAGCAAGCTAGAGAGCCGGACTACATCACAGGTTTTTGATAGATTTATGTTTTACGGGAAAATTCGAATTACTTTGAACGCTGGCTTTTGTAGCAATTAACAGCTCTGAGTCGATGTTAACATTAGCTAGTCTCAGTTATCTCATAGCTAAGGGCCCGGTACTAGAAGAGCTAGCTTGCTAGCAAGCTAACGCTTAGGTTTTTATGTGACCACAGGTCTTGTTCTTACTTACCAAGTGATGTTGTAGGGTAGCTTCTGTTATTGTTAGCTATAAACAGTTTAACTTTCTTCAAAGAATGCTAGACAAGGGTTTCCTAGCTACACATCTCGTCTAACAAGGTAATAGAGACGCGTTTGCGAAAGCAATCGCCCAATGCGCATCAGATGTTTATCGGCAGTAACGTTGAGTGTTTGCTAACATATCAAGAGTATTGATCTGCTACAATCTACCAAACTGGAACAAACATTGGATTTAGTCGGATTTAAGACGGGATCGGCGGGTTCGCTGACCCCTCAGAAGAAGATGAAGAAGCGGAAGGAGCTCAATGCTTTGATCGGACTTGGGGACAGTAAAAGGAAGAAGACTAAAAAAGGATCCGGTCACCGACTTCTTCGAACTGAACCACCAGGCTCAGAATCGGAGTCCAGTTCGGATGACGACGAGTTTAACAGCATGAGTAATGAAGCCTCTTTCGGAAAGTGAGTGATCATGCGAATGTCAATAAAAAAGCTTTGTGTTGATGACACCTAGTACGCGAAAGCATTGTGTTTATGATGATACCCAATACGTCTTCTAAAAATATCTCCATTAATGATGCATGGGATTCTGAAATATTAATACTAACTTCTCTTTGCAGGAGAAGCTACACGCAGTGCTGCAATGTCTGCTACCCCTTGTTTTTGTTCATCATATTAGCGGCCTGTGTTATGGCTTGTGCTGGACTAATCTGGATGCAGATTGCACTGAAAGTGGACCTTGACTCACTAAAAGAAAAGATGCAAACCAGTAAAATATACACATACATATAGAACAATAGCCAGACATTATTATGGCGTCCTGCAGTCCTTTTGACTTTTATGATGTACTTAATCTGTTGTAACAGTGGATTCCAGCCAGAAAGTGTCATCCCACGAAATACCAAAACTGAGTGAAGATCTGAAAACCAAACAGAAAAAGCTTGATGACCTTGAAAGTGGAGACAGGGGGTTAAGCAAACTATGGTCTAATCTGACAGAAATTAACAGAAAGGTAACGTTATGTTATCATTGTAACTGGTGTAAATATAGTTTGATATTCCAACAGAATAAGACTAAAGATGATTAAAATGTACATATCATAGTATAAAATAATGTGTGGTAGACATTTACACTGAAATATGTTATTGAAGCTGGCTGTATGTCACAGCTAAACATTTTACATAACTAATAAAAACATTCTCATGAAATGTCTGTAAACTATGTATATATAGGCTTACCCCTTCCAGGTAAATACAGTTTTAATAAATCATGACTCTAAAAATTGTTGCATTGGATTCCTCTAGATCAGTTTACTGGACTCTGCAGTCAACCACCTGAAGGCCAACATCAAATCAGCTTCGGATTTAATTAACCTTCCTACGACAGTTGAAGAACTCCAAAAGGTAAAAGGGGGAAAAATAACTTTAATCGTAGACAGACTCTTATTAAATATGAGTTCAAATTGCTGGAGTGTTGGTATAATTCTTTGCCCACCATCATCAAGTATAGAAATGAGCATCTTAGCGGAAAGCAATACATGTTAAATGTCTTCTTTTTTTTTGTTCTAATAGAGAACTCCTAACATTTCATAACATTTTCTTCTCCAGAGTGTGGCTACAATTGGCAGTACACTAACAAGTGTGCAGCATGATGTGAAGACTATGCAGGCGTCAATTGAAAATCAGAAGAAAGATACAGATGAACTTAAAAAGACTTTGGTAAATTTTAAATAAACACCATGTTGGTATATATTTATTCCATTGATTGGAAAAATGACAGTCATTGTCAGTGTGTGTTAGGCTTAGTTTGCTGGTTTTATTTAGCATTTGGATTTTCTATTTTGCTAATGTTTAATAACTGTTCATTAATACACATCTCCAATTACACATGCAAAGCTGCTGGTCATTATATACTGTAGCACAAATTAACTTTTGACAGTGTCTATGCCAAATACTTTTAAACAGAGTCACACTTCATAACCTGGTTACATGGGGTTTACATGCCCAGAATTGTAGTACGATTTCAGTTCATATTACAACGTATTTTTGCTTGAATATTTGATATTCATTATTTGAGTAAGTGTTGATCGTGCCTGCTTCAGTGTGGCCTTGATCCATATAGGAAGCTCTGGTGAATTTGGCACAGATTAATCTGTTTTGTGTGCAAACAGACTAATGCATGTTTTTGCAAGCCTTGCGTAGCTTACATTTAAAGAGCCAGTATATTTAGATGGTTCTGTCATGTTTGATCTACACAGTCGACTTTCATCCAAATTGCATCAAAAAAGAGCCAATCCCTATTTTTGGAAGCTTTAGTTTGCTAACTGGGTCAAATATCTGATACAACAGGAGACATTTTCGATGCGAGACAGAAATAAAGAATCAGAAACTGCTTTTGATAAAGCTCAAATGCAAGCCTTTTGATATCAACTTCTTCAACATGTTTTATTATCATACTTTAACAAGAAATAGGTACATGGCTCTGTACTGTACCTAATTTAGAAAAGTATTGACCTGAAATGTAGGCTCTTTTCTTGATAATACTGATGAAACTCCCAAATTATTGGTTGATTAAGTCTTGGTCTAAAATGGCCAGCTATTATTCATGAAGTCAGTTATTCAATATTGATAATAACACATTAGATAATTTCAGTCTAACAGCAGGTCCATTTTATTTCCAACAAGACTACTGTTATGGCCTATGTTACATAGAGCCATGTCGTTTTACTTTCATAGGATGTAACAGACCTGAAGGAGGCTCTCAGTGAGGCTAACAAGACACAGGAGCAGCACCATTTATGGACTGATGGACAGATCCACTCTCTCCTGTCTGCTATTGCAAATCTCTCTCAGAGAATGTCCTCCTTGGAGCAGGGTTCTGACCAAGCAGCAAAGCATAAAGTGAGTAATGCCAAGTTTTACATTTAGCTGCAGTGTTCAGGATTTGTGGACCTGTAAGCAGCCCATATTTAAAAAGGCTATTTCCTTTTTATTGTATATGCCCTGAGCTTAATGAGAACCTGTCATTTTATGTGTAAGGGTTTTGCTTTGAAGGACTCAGAGGAAGCAGCTAAGCAGAAGCCTAGCAATGGAAGTCTGGCAACCAGCCCAGAGGAAGATGCTATTTCAACCAAATCAACGCCTAATGCTGAACATGGTCTGTAGAGAATGCAGTCAATGCAGTAATGTATTATTTTTGTATCTCGCACTTCAGTTTAATAACTATTTCCATTACTTTATGTAGACCAAGCCACACCAGTAGCAGAATCCCAACCAACTGAACTTCCACAGTTTTTATCCCTAACCCGCTCCAAGAGGGATAGTGGAACTGGATGCCCAAAGACAGTCTCTCTACCTGGTGTGAGCTCTCTGAAAGGTCATACTGCTAATTTGTTTAACATTTTGTACAATTCTTATTCTAGATCTAAAATTATTTTTTGAAAGCACCATGCAATGAGTTTCAGTTTCCTGGGTGTGATGAGCACCATTGAATAACTAATAAAAATAATCTTTTTAATACAGATTTAGAGGACCTCTTTGAGCAAAAAGGCCTTGGACTCCACTCACTCAGAATGTCCTACCAAGATCTGAGGGGTCTGTTTGGAAAATCAATTCCCAATGCCCACAGCATGAAGTGCTTTGACAAAGACAAGGACCAAAGGTACTCATTTGCTGAACTGAAAGCTGCTACAGGTTTGTGAGAACATCACAAGCGACAGCAGTGAACAGTATTGAAAGAAGGATCCTGTTTGTGTGGAGTGCCCGACTTCTTCATGTGAATGCTACAGTTTTGTGTACTGAATATTTATCATGCTGTTTGTGAACAGTGGCACTAGCATGTCCCATTATTCACCTAGTCCAGTTCTCTTTGATGCTAGTCACAGAACATAAGCTTATTTTGGAGGCAAAGCTTATTTTTAGCTGATCCATTAATACTGCTTTTTACAATGTTCCAAAATACCAAGATATGCTGTTTATGAATATATTTTGTTTTTTGCCAGTTCCATCATTATGTAACTATTTATGGGTATTTAGCATGGCTGTGTCAATCTATTCCTGACTAGCCCCCAAAGCACCATCAACATGCACTCGCTTAGTCTAATTTACTAGCACCAAAACCCAAATTTTAACAGTTTAGGAATGTTTACAAATTACTACTAGAAAGTGAACTTTTGAGTTTTTTATAATTACCCTTCTGATTTCTGTTTCTTATTTCCTCAGACTTTAGTTAGTGCACTTTTGATTTCTATTCATTGACGCACCTACCAACAAGATTTTAGCATTATTACGACCCTGCACAAGGACTGATTTAGGGTAAAAAGAACGTAGTTACTTTCAATTTAACTGCTTAAATGAAGTTGTTTTTGTATACAGTTTAGAGTGCATTTTAAAATTGTTGATTTCCTAAAGATGTAGGTTTAAAAAAAAAAAGTAAAATCTTGTCTATACTCTGTAGTGCCTTTTTTAATCTGATTAATTTTCAATAACTTATTTTAGTAGTTTGTCTAAAAGATTAAGGGCTGTGAACACTTTTTGAAACACTTAATCTGTTTGAAGTGGTAAATTTCATAGGGAATATGTAGCAATAAAAATAACTAATGTATAACAATATATATATATAAATATAAATTTGCCTTAGGTTTACAAAACAATAGGGTACAGAGGGTAATTGCAGCTCAACAGGTAGTAAGAGAAGCACTGACATCACTTAATACTCTAGTCTTTTGTGGGCCAATTATGCTTTAATAAGACTGTACATTCTCACAATGTTGTAAGGTATATTGTACATTAATTTTAACTGTGGCATAAAAAAAGTGGGTAGGGTATTGCCTTCATGGTTCTTAAACACTGTACATTTAATTTTCAATGAAACAATTCTGTTGAACTTTGCATGTTGACAGATGAACATGAAACATTTAATCAAAGTTTGTTTTATAGAAAAATGCATACTTGGGCTCTATTGGACTTCGGACACATCAAATGCTCTGTTCTTTATGCCGCTAGGTTGTAGAGATTATGTGAGGAAAATAAACATGCAAATTAAGAGTGAGTCTTTGTGGCAATTAAGTCTTATTCACAAGAATTTTTTCCCAAAAATTGTTAGTATAATTGTTTTTTTCAGTCACATACAACGCACTTTACTATCACGATAAAACATCTCACAAATTAATTGTATTCCCCCAGAAGAAATACAAATTGTGGATTACCAACAAGCTTGTAGAAATGAATTTATTCCCAAAATAACTGCTTTATAAACCTGTGTATGTACAGTCAGTGGTGGTTCGCATATGGAACTATAATTTCAGGCAAGTGCCCCTTTAGCCCTCCAGTCACGAGACAAAATGTGGAGCAATTCCTCTTCATCCTCCTCTTCGTCCATTTCATCAGACACGTCACGGTGGATGTTACCTTGCACAGATTTACTCTTAACCACATCCTGCTTATCCCTCAGAATTTCAACCCTTCTGTAACATTCAATCTGTTCATCAATTTCGTCAATTTGACGTTCAAAGCGCCCCTCCTCGTCATCTTCAGCTACTATAGCCTCAGATTTTGTATTTACCTGGCGTATTTCCTTTTGAAATTCGTCCCACTCCTTGTCCATTAGATCTTTGGGCGCCTCAACTTTACGCACTTTGGCATCTCTCACTGGATCGTCAAAAAAGCCTTCCGGCAGTGCCTCGGCTGTATTTTCTTTTTTATCAACAACTTTCTCTGGCTCATCTGGTTTAATAATGCAGCCCGAGTGGGAGACAGTGGGAGCAGAGGGGATAGCGCTGTCAAAGAAATCAGCCGGTAGTCCTGACGGAGCCGATTCACATTTCTGTTGAAGACCACTGGTTGTACTGGCTTGTTCGCTGGTATGGTCCTCGTCGTCATATACTCCAGCCAACAAACTAAGCCCTGTTGATTTCTGAGGCGGACCGGTTTCCTTCTTGGAGGGTTTCTCAAAGAAATCTGCAGGTAGCGTTGATGTCGAGTGACCTGCAGCCGGCGAGGATTTCGCCTTTTTCCCATTAATGTCCTCGGCGTCCAATACTTTCCTTTTGAGGGACGGATTCTGTTGTGTTTGTGTTGAACCCTTCAGCTCGGCAACTTTCTCTTTGTGTGGTTTTCCAAGAACATGAGTTTGCCACAGTATTTCAGACTTCACTTGCACGTTGCACAAGACACAGCTGAGGTGGCCGAGACTGTTGTATTTGGCGAAAGGAGACTCTACCCGCTTTTTATCTGTCGTTTGTCTTTGCTTTTCTCTCATTAAACGCCGAAGTTCATCTTGATTTATAACTTTCTTACCTTTTTTAGAAGTCGCCATCATTAAAAAAACAACAAGTTAGCTTTACAGCTTCTTGCCTACAGGAAAATAAGGCTCATGAAGATGACGTAACGTCCGTTTCTTCATCTTTTTGTTGCAGTTACAAGCTTTCATTTTGTAATATCGCCATCCATTGATTTGGAGAGCGGGAGTAACACAATAATGAAATAAATACCTCCTCAATCACATGTCATAATGTTTGTTAGATGCTTTAACGGGAATTTATAACATTTACCTTACGAACGTAAGCACAATTGTCTAATCGTTTTAGTTGGACAATGTGCAAACATAGAAAGTACAAGTGGTGAAGCAACACTACGTGCAGTAGAGATTGTAGAGGAATCTCACTGAGCAATGCTAATAAAAAAATCATATAGTATATAGTATGATATTGAAAGATAGTGGAAAGGTAAAAAAAAAAGAAAGTAGAACTCATATATATATATATATTCACTTTAAATTGCTTGGTCGCCAAATGCTAAGAATAAACATTAAAATAATGATGATAATAATTTATCATCTCAGATGCAGTTACATTTCACCCATTCCAAGCTTTTTCCTCGAATGGCTCTGCTGCAGAGAATGTTAAACTCTCGCGAGATGGTGTAGCTGACTAGCTCTAGCTAGCGGCTTGTTTCCCTATTTTTCTGTGCACTGTATTTTTGACGCAAACCAGACAAACCATTTTGTAACGTAACGTTAATTCCAATAAGAAATGTTGAAGACGATGTAGCCGTTAGTTTTTCGTGCGTGATATTATTTTAATTACAATTTATTTAAGCTGTTCTTTTATTGTTTTTTTTCTCTGTCAACACCGCACCCACTATACATTTATTTTGTATTGTTTGCTAACGCGGCGGCTAACGTGAGCTAGGCAGCAGGTGTATTCGGGTAGCACATCAGCTAGCATAAAAGTATGGAAAATATTCTCTATATGATTGCTAGTTAAGTTTATCGTAACGCTACAAGTAATATTATTTGTCGTGCTTAGACGCTTTCACGTTAATGCCGTTGATAGCTTACGAAACGCAAAGTAATAACAGGTTTAGTAGTCATGACGGGAGAGAAGATTCGCACCTTGCGGAAGGACCACAACAAACCAAACAAAAATGACGATATTATGGACACCTATGATGAGTCTACAAATGGGACAATTCCCCGTGGAGACAGTAACACTTTTAAATCAAACAACGCTTTTCAGAAAGCAATGAAACCTCTGCCGCTGCAGCAACAGCTGTCAAACATCAATGCAAACAACGTCAATGGCAATTCATCAAATGGCACTACTGTCGATGACAACAAAAACCCAATAATCTGGAACAGTGGCAACTTGGAATTCCCTGTGCACGAATGCGTGTTCAGGGCAGATGTACGTCGGCTGTCCTCTCTCATCAGGACCCATAGCATCTCTCAAAAGGATGTTCACGGTGAGTTTAATAGTATTTTCTCCTTGCTACACTTTCTCTTGAGAAAATTGTTTATCGGTTATTTATGTTTTTGTGAGTACCGTATATATCTATCAATCAGTGACTTTACTTCTAATTGGACTGTATTCATATGCTTTTATCATATTGTCTTGCATATGTCCACACTCATCTTGTTTTTCTTTTATAGGAAATACACCCCTTCACTTAGCTGTGATGCTGGGCCATAAAGGTAAAGTCGAATAATGTGTTTAGAAACTTGATTAAGATAATAACTTAATATAATATAACTTAATAGAAATATCACGACTCAAGGATAAAATTATAGAACATTGAATAACATGCGGCTGTTGTACACTGGATTAACTAAACAAATACAAGGCATTTCAGTAGGAAGGACACAGAAGTTTAATTTACTAATCTCCTCTTGAGTGCAGGAAATTACACTGAATGCCCTCACATCTGTCACAATGACATTTGGCATTCATTTACAGTAAGTTGCATTTCAGCTCTGTTAGTCCATCTTCTCTTTTGACTAGCTATTTATGACTATGATTATTCCTATTCATATCGGGCTTCAACCTATGTGACCTTTGCAGTAGATACTAGCATACATACAAGCTGTCAGCAGTTTGCTTGATGGGTTTCTCTGGGACATCTTATGCTAACCATACACTAGAAGACTTTGAAAAGACTAAAGTCTGACACCCTCTCACATCTAGCTTCTCAGAAATTATCTCAGATTTAAATGTGGGAAGAGACTTAAGATAATTTAAAAGTGTGAATCAGGAAACCTTCGCACCTGGTCGAAATGAGCGTAGAAGACATTGTTCGATTAACACGGTTTTGCAGCTGTGGATGTGATGCATATAAATGACTGTTACTTGTGCGGTCGACGTTAATGTGCGTATTTTCATATTGTCGACTTTATAGTAGCATTGGCTATGCACTTTTGATGCGCCATTATGTAAAAAAATAAAAAGGTGCGCACCACAACTCTAGCAAAACTCTCCGGATTTTATTCCTACATTGGGAATTCGTCTGCGACAGGGAAATCGCTTGGCAGTCGTTTGGTGTAAGGCCGACAATAGGCTGAGGTGCAGCATAAGGTATTTATGAGTGTTAGAACCAACTTACTTTAATGTGCAGAATAATAATAATAATAATAACGCATGTGGTGACATTGCTGATGCCAAGACATACAAATTGTAAATTTGCACACTGTAACATTCCATAGCTGACTGAAAGATGAACACTTGAATGGACTCTTCATTAATTAACTAGTGCCAATAAAGGTGCCATTCAAAACATCAAAAATGACATGGAATAATTGATGACAGAAAATATGTTGAAGCTAAATACAAAAAAACATTAGGAAATATACATACTGATTATATCTGTGTACGTAATGCACTATTATCATTCTGACATGCGTTGTTGTGTTTTTCTATATTTAAGAATGTGCCCTCCTTCTTCTGGCCCACAATGCACCTGTAAAGATAAAGAATGCACAAGGATGGAGCCCTTTAGCAGAAGCCATCAGCTATGGTGACAGGCAAATGAGTAAGCAATTAACTTTTTAATCCCATAGATCTGCTGGTAGTTACCAGGTTTTCTTTTAACTTGTTCTTAAACCTGATGATTTTATATTTAGCCGTTCACTGCTATGCACTGTCTGATTATAAGGATGTGTTATGATGGTTTTTATTGTGTATAATCTCGAGAGTTATTTTGAAATGCAGGAATTAAGCAAATAAAAGCCTTTTTAGTTGGACTGGAACACAACATGAGTCAGAGCTTAATGCCTGCGTCTTACTAACCACTGTTTACCTTGCTTGAGTTATGCTACAACCAATTAGTCATATTTTAGATGTAATGCCTATAGCTTGTGCATCATCAGCTAACTAGTGTTTTATATTGTGTATTGTCTTAACAGACAATACACAATATAAAACACACAGACACACTTTCATCAACTTTACTTTTTGGTTAGCACAGATCTAAGTTAAGGTAATATGCCCCATATAAAGATAGTAATATTGAGCATGTGAAGGATTCCCCCTCAGCCCTGTTAGTATTCAACTCCACTCTCCACGCCTGCTGTGGCAGCTTGACAGGCTTGGGACTGGGAGCTGGGTAGTTTTGCTATGGGAAGGTCACATCACAGTGAGGGGTGATGGGAAGACAGGAAGTGGACTATTTCCACCAAGGGCACGCAAAGTCCAGGCTAAACACCAGTGACAAGTGGTGTCTTTGGATCACCAAGTGGCATACAGTACACAGATGGGAGTACACCCCACCCCCCTCCCCCCAAGATACAGACACGAAGCCAACGGAAATACTTTGACTTTGCATCTTTGCAGTATACTCCAGATTGCTGCCATCTGTCATCGTTTATTTTCACTTTGTGAAAACTGTGACAGCAGCACATTCTAACTGTGTATACTGTATGCACCCCCCCAACCCCGCTTGCATTAACTAATGTGTGTGGAAATATCAGCATGTCCACACACATTATTCCTTTCCAAGTCCAGCACTGCCACCATGGTCCAGTGGCATGCATCTGAGTGATGTCCCGGAAGTATCATTTAATGGTTTCTCATTGACTTGACATCTCCTGATTCACAGGACAACAAGTTGCATGTGCTCATGCATGCGAGTACATGGTACCTGAGCTGTGGCATGATGGGAAAGACAGGGTCATTGTTTTGTTTTGACCATAGCAGTACATACTCAAATAGCACCTGCTAACATAAGGGCGCCAAACGTATCTCTACAGTCACAGCAGTGCTACGGAAGTTGAAGCAGCAGTCCAGAGAGAGCGTGGAGGATAAGAGGCCCAAACTACTCAAAGCCCTCAAGGAGGTGAGAATAATATTGCCATGTCATCAACGTACAGTATATTTAAAGCCATAGTGACCACAAGGTCAAGGCATGATCCCTCAGTAATGTCCTTTGCTTTACTCTAAAAGTATTGTTTCTTTTCCACAGCTTGGTGACTTTTATCTGGAGCTGCATTGGGATTTCCAAAGTTGGGGTGAGATTTATTTTTCACGCCAGGGGCATAAAGTTAACTGTGCCTGTCCCGTTCTCTTCAATTATTGAGACTACTGTTAAACTGATTAAGGACCAGTGTCATGTTTTGTTAAAGGGGCAATCGGAGATTATTTTGCAGGCATTAGAGAAACAACGCTGTTTTGGTTTCAAACACGAGGACGCAAGCAACCCCTCCCGCACCTGAAAACTCAGTGTGTGTCCGTGGCGACCTAGAGCACATGCATTTAGTCTCACGTACCCACGGCTCGCTCCCCCAACCACGCCCGCACAGTTTTCAAACTGTTTTCAAACAAAGCAAGTCAGTTTGCAGTAGCAAAGACTTTCATGTTTTAGGGGGCACAGTGGGACAAAATGTCAGATTGTCTCTTTAAAGATAATATAACTATTTATCTATAGCGTGATGCATGTAACAATAGGGCATTCAGGTATTGTTGATGTATTGCAGTTGAAACTTATTTATACTCTCTTGTACCACAGTGCCTTTGTTGTCCCGGATGTTGCCATCGGATACTTGCAAGATATACAAGCAGGGAATAAACATCAGGTATGCTTTGAATTGTACCTTGTACGAACATTTGCCTGGTAGCCGTTTTCCTTTTAAGAACTCCCCATAACCCCACCACCCTCAACCCCTTTTCTCCCCCATACCGATTTAGACTGGACACCACTCTCATAGACTTCACTGACATGAAGTGCCAGCGGGGAGATCTCAGCTTCATCTTCAATGGGGACGCCGCGCCCTCCCAGTCCTTCATGGTCCTGGACAATGACACGAAAGTGTACCAAAGAATACACCACGAGGTGAGTGGGGGGTGGGGTGTGCGCGCTGTGCTGTCGTCAGCGGCCCCTGTCGGGAGCACAGCGCCTCACAGTCAGTGCTTTGGCCCGAAGGAATCCGAGATGGAGACGGAGGAGGAAGTGGATATTCTGATGAGCAGCGACGTCTACTCCGCCACCTTATCCACCAAGTCCATCACCTTCTCCCGCAGCCAGATCGGCTGGCTCTTCAGAGAGGACAAGACCGTAAGAGGACTGTCACACTCTACAACATATGTTACACTTACCACAGTTTGGATAGGGGAAGCCATTGTATTGGAATGATGACACATTTACTGGTTTTCTGTATAGGAGATGGTTGGGAACTTCCTGGCTGACTTCTATGCAGTTAATGGTCTGGTGCTGGAGTCCAGGAAGCGGCGGGAGCACCTCAGTGAGGAGGACATTCAGAGGAACAAAGCTATGATGGAGAGCCTGAGTAAAGGGGGAAACCTCGGCGAGCAGAACTTTGAGGTGACTGAAGGCCTTCTGTTGCATGCCAATCTCGGCTTAATTGCACTTGTAGGATGCCCGTAATGACACTTTGTTTGGTTTTCTTTCTTGTCTCCAGCCTGTCAGAAGACAGTCCCTTACAGCCCCAGCACCTAACACCATTTCTTGGGAAGAGTACATCACTGCAGAGCAGGGAAAGTACGTGTCTTTCCGTCGACAGTCAAGTTCACGTGTGTCACAAGGAATGCTATGTGAACATAAAGTCCTCATGAAGCAGCAAGGGTTATACAATTGTGTGTCTTTGTGTTTTGGTCTCTTTCCCACCTTCAGGCCACCCCATCTTGGGCGAGAGCTTGTGTGCAAAGAAAGCAAGAAAAACTTCAAAGCTACTGTAGCCATGAGCCAAGATTTCCCTCTAGGCATTGAGTCGTAAGAACCCCCTTTCCTTTCTTCTTTCTTTCTTTTCATGGGGCGGTGGAATAATGTCATTTTACTGCAGGACGTCTGTAATATTTATGGTCAATTCGCACTGGATAAGAAATCTCAGTATAAATGACAGAGATGGGAGTGGCTGCTCAATTTATGCACTGCCGTCACACACAAAAAATACTCATCCCTAGTAAACATGGCGCCACCCAAAGGGAAGGAAACATGGTGTGTTGTGCCTAATTTCACTTCAGGGTTAATGTCGCTTTCAAAAAGGGTACCAAAAAAGGATACATAACCACCACGTGTTGTACGTCGTACCCGAGGTTTGCCACAGACTTGACCGACCCGAGCTATCTGTGCCATGCATGACGAAACTAGATGACTCCTCCATACTCGAGAAAAAAAACTAGATTAGAATTAGGATAACCTGAGGTTATTTCTATGGCTCGTTTTACAGAATGTAAAAAGTGCCGGAATCTTTACTGACACTGGAACGCACAGTCGGTAAAAATGACTTTGGACGGGGACTAAAATCACTGAGAAAACCTGGTAATAATTGCATTACCCCATGTAAATCTAATCTCGTCCGAATAGGGCTTTAGGTATTTAAATGTTACATTATAATAATACGTTAAACATGATTTGAAAATTTAAAGAGGGTAAAAAAGGAGAACACTTTTTTACACTGTTGTTCCCTTTTATGTAAGTAGAACTCCTTAAGTACAGTATATGCACTGGTAACTAGTATACAACTCTTGATATCCTTGAGGAGACAGCTGCACAAGATGCATAAATGCAATCCCAATATTGGTATTGATAAAGCACAATGTTGGACCCTCATGTAATGGACAATGAAACATTATTTCAACTGTACATTTCCTATTTGACCCACATGACCAAAATCGCTAGGGTTAGGGTTAGGTCAACATTACCATTTGATTACTGCTCACAGCTAGAAACAGTATTTTCACTTAACAGATACTGTATGTTATGTAATGTGCGTCGCATGTTACAATACATGGTGTCAGGTAAAGTCAGTACGTGCAACTGTAAATACTGAATCATATTTGAGTCTCACCTTTTCATTTTGCTTTTCCCAGGCTACTAAATGTGTTGGAGGTCGTTGCCCCGTTCAAGCACTTCAACAAACTCAGAGAATTTGTTCAAATGAAACTTCCTCCAGGGTTCCCAGTCAAACTTGGTATGTGTGTACAAAGTGAACAAAGCATTCCACCAACGAAACTATAGCTGTACTTAAACATTTTTTTTCTCCTTATTTCTTCCCCTTTCCAGACATCCCTGTCTTCCCCACCATAACAGCAACTGTCACCTTTCAGGAATTCCGCTACGATGAATTTGAAGAGTCAATTTTTGCCATCCCTGCAGATTACAAAGAGGATCCCAGTCGATTCCCAGACCTCTGACCTAGCTAGCATACTGTAGGCACTTAGACCTCCTGTGACAATAAAATTGATGAATTTGAACTCACCTAGCGGAAAAGACAAGCTAACGTGTGTGCGTGTGTGCGTGATTTGTTTTAAAGGGAATTGATCCTCTTGACCAGATATTGTTTCTTTTACTAAGATCCAATGCAAGTCAATGCAAATACATGTTAAATTGCATGTCATATTTAGATGGCATTTTATTACATTAAAGGGAATTGCTTTTATTGTTTTTGCTGTTCAGTAACTGAACAGCCCAACTACTTGTCTATGCTGGTCTTCTCCTGTGAAAAAAAATATCGGAGAATACCCAGTTTGGCTTTCTCTCAGTTTCATTTCATCTTAATTTCATCTACTTCAATTGAAGATTTCTCATTGTATTTCATACACTGCACTGACATTTTCATCTGTAAATAATTTAAATGAGAATAAGGTGAGTGTCAGAAATATAGCTATATCAAACTGAACAGAGTTCATTTAATGTGTAAATGTTGTACAATATGTCGCTTCAAAGGAACAACACTGTGTAGCAATACATTTCCAGTGCTTGAGAATGTTTTTAACCAGGTGGAAGAATGTTTGGTGTACAATTGAATAGCCAAGCTTTTTCTCCAATGCAGGATACAGTCTCCTGTATTTTCAGGTTAGCTTATGTTACCTCACAGCTGTCTCCATTAGTTTGTAGTGATTGTATGCATTCTATCTGTTCTGTGTGAGTGGATTGTTATGTATTAAGGATTTATTATGTTTGTATGTAAACCCACATTGGATTTCAGGAAAACTTCCGGTCTAATAATGCACTGACACAAGTATATTTAACGCATGCAATGGCTGTTGTCCTGTTCCAAATAATATTAACTATATTTCCTAACCATGTTAAATACCTGCAGACATCTTGCCATCTAGACAAAGGAAAAGTACCAAAATAGAAATTTAACACTATTGCTTTTAAGGAGTTGGCACTTAATTTATGTGAATTAATGAATTTTGCTAGGGGGTTTGAAAGCATTTGTTTTGCAGAATATCCCACGAATGTTCCAATGAACAATATTTAGCTATCTCTAGTTTCAGCTAACATATTGCCACTGTACAAACTTGACATCCCTTTAAATAAAGCACCAGCACCCCATTAAAACTGCATTTGGTTTTTAATATGTAACACAAACATCATAAATTCAAAAAGACATTTCCGAATAGGCTTTGTTTTATATAACAAACCACTGATAAAATAATCCTATATTAGGTATAACCGTTTGTTTTTGATATTTTATTTTATTTTTTTTGGGGGGGGGGGAATCACAGCATCACAATTGGCATAAATAAACAAAGGGATATGTGAAAGCAACAGGAGAATGAGGTAACAAGACATTTAAAAAATAAAATACTTTTTCCAGTATCTGCTGTATCTTTGAATAAAAGGTGACCAAAAATTCCTGCACTATATAAATCGCCAAAAAGAAGTCTAGCCTTTAATGAGGAAATCAATAACACTATTAAGCACTTCACATTGTTTTTTTTTTTTTCAAATGTGGAAAATACAATTAGAAAACATGTTCACAACCAAAATGGAGGGATAATGTGGGTTTAAACACCGTGCCCAATTGCTGTGGCACGCTCAATCGCTAACATCCATATCCTCTTCGTGGATAATGCCATTGACCTTGGCCTGCTTCGCTGTCCGCCCTGTGCCGTTCCCTTCTACTGAACGGGGCGACAAGGCAGAGTCGTCGGAATCCTTCCTCTCTTTCTCACTGTCGTATCCTTGCTCCTCTTCATCATAATCCCTTGTGATCTGCGAAGGACAACGGCAGCTGACATTTAGAAGGGTACATTTCAGCGTTGATCCTTCACACGTAAATGAACATCTTCACGGCAAGCTGTAGAGGAATGAATGCAACAGAAGAGAACCGATATGCGACAAGACACACACACCTTCACATCTCCTTTCTCGCCATCAGATCTCCTCTCGCGCTCCCTTTCTTGGTCTTTACTTTTCTTCTTGCTGGCGGATCGCTCTTGATGGTCACGGCTACGGTCTTTGTCAACACGACGCTCTCTCTCCCTGTCCTTATCCCTTTTCTTTTCCTTTTTGTGTCTGAAAGTCAAATGGAAACCATCATCATGTACTGTGAACAGTGGGAATCATCTAAAGTGATGTGTGCCCTTTTGGCCACAAGAGGGGAGTCTTGATCGAATAAACATCCACACTGCATGGGCACTTGTGTACCCATGCACATGTGCCTTGGATTAGCATTCATATGCTGGTGTTATGGTGTTTGAAAGCATAACACAAATTCTGGGCAGGCATTATGCATGTATACACAAGGGCTGGGCAATAGTTTGAAAAGTATATATAAATTATGCCATTTGTCATAATCGAGTAAGACAATATTCAGTACAATGCAGTCACGTTTCGCCAAAACATTTAATAACATGCACATTTGGTTTTATATGCTGCGTTTGGCCCAATATTGTTGTACACCATTGCATCATCGTTAAATTACTTTGGAGGTGGGCCCATTTTGGGGCCTGAACCCATGCACTATAGCAGTGGTTCTTAACCTGGGTTCGATCGAACCCCAGGGGTTCGGTGAGTCAGTCTTAGGGGTTCGGCGGAGGA
>JAOEHI010035541.1:0-23298 GCA_025447815.1 Percopsis transmontana | reverse complement strand
TCTCAGCTTTATTACAGTAATTGTTGCTTTTTATATCTTTAATGGACCTTGGATGCCCTCTAGTGGCAAAAATAAATAGCCATTTTGTCGTTATTTAGCTGAAGATGAAGTCCACCACATTCTTTGCACATTTTAATACTAATCATTTCTGTTTCCTCTGTGCCTGTTAGGTTTCATTAAGTCTGATCTCAGACGCCAAAGGGCCAACCAGCAGGCTGAGACACAGGTGTCAAATGTAAGTAACGGACAGGGACCTAACTCTTACTGGATCCCGGTTCTCTTGCTCTGGCTGTCATCTTTCTAATGCTTCTTTGCAGTCCTTACACTGCTGCCCGTGCATTGTTCCAGGCATGCCAGGGTGTCTACTGCAATGGTGTAAATCCATCTCTCGTCTGTCTGCTGAAAGCATGACTTTTCATAGTAGCTCGCCAGCTCAGCGTTACATAGTATGTTTGGGAAATAGTCCGAGCACCTTCTGTGTTAAGTAATTTTTTTTCTCACTAGTCTGTCAGCTTCCCCGGTGTGTCTCTAGCGGCTCTGGCCCGCTCTCTTTACTGTGGGAGGTGATTAATCATTGGCCCACACCTGTTCCCAATCCCCAAGTCCCTTACAGACAGAGCTAAACCACGCCCACACCTCGACGCTGACCTTTTTTATAACAAATTTTTGTCACATTTCTTCTACTCAGGAAAACACAATTTTTACTTTTTCCCAAAACAGCTCTCTTTATGCTTTCTCTGCTCATGGATTTGCAAAACCTCAAGGTTTTGAGCCCAATTTACATTACTTTTTATATACCAGATAAGTTTAATTGTGGTAAATGACTGAGGTAAAGCACTTAGCCCTATAAGATTAAAAAAATTATTTGTGAGATGGTTAAATGATGTATATTTAATTCAGTGTTCTTTGAGGGTTAGCTAAAAGTTGATCAAAGTAATATGATAAACTATGCCTGGCTACAGGGCCTCTCCGATTCGTGACACCGAAGCTATCGTTCCAGTTTGATGACTACCTGTTACAGGGTTACGGCGCCACGGCAACCAACAGCCCCTGACAACGGCAGTCTTGACACTAACCCACAGCCTCACAAATATCAAAACATGCGCCCGTCAAGGTATGGCCACCTGCTCTCTGGAGTTCAAACACAATAAGTTGTTGCAAGATGCATACAGAAATATAGTGTTTTCTATTCAAGAGCTTTTTAAGTAATTATGTAAATAAATAATAATTATATTTTGGTATAATATAGATAAAATATTATAATAAAATATATTTTTCTTTGTTGATCTTTAATCAACAAGGCAGTGTCCCTGAAACTTCCAGAATATTAAACAAAGGATTCCAATAATATGTTTTCTTTTCAAAAATGGGGGTCATGTGTAATGGTTCTGTTTATTTTTTCAAATAGGTACTAATACTATAATATTATGTCAATAATATATGACAGATTAAAATATATATTAGAGTTTTTGAAACATGTTTGTTAATTACATTCCTTATTTTGGTTTTACGGAGCAGACATTAACTTTAAAGAATAAATACTTTCTGTTTCTTTTGTTATTTAGGTTTTTACTGCATAGTGAATGATATTTGGGATTGTAATAGTTTTCTTTTTCTTGTTTTCTTTCTTTCTTTTTTACAGGAAATATCAACTCAAAAGGACACCTCTCTCCATCTGTGAAGCTGACAGACGTCAAGGACCTTGAACTGCAGGGGTCTGTAGAGGCAGGTATGCCTTCTGTTTTCCAAAATAGCAAAAATGGACATTACTCATATTCATAAGCACATAGACGTCCACATGCGTACTGGAAGAGTGGACGACAAGCTGTGAGGAGACCTGATCAGGTGCGACGTAGTAGTGTAATGTACTTGTTTCAGCTTGGGCCTGCTGAAACAAGTACTGTACTACTACGGCTACTGCACAGGAGTCAGTATGAATGGACATGGAACATTCAAATTGTTTCCTTAATTCATGTTCAGTGGGACGCACAACACTACAGGTGGCTCTCCTTAATAGAAGCATGAAAACATTGATATTTGTGATATCTTATTGTGTGTCAAGAAGCAGTGATAGTTAATATGGTGGCTACCTCCATTTCATTCATGACAGATATGTGTACAAAATTTAAACAGTGTTTGGTTAAATTCAGCTGCTTTTAGCAGAATTAAACCTTTGGGTGTTTATCATTTATCTGTGTGGCACTTTAAAGAAGGCAGCCATGGTATTAGGAGCTAGCAACCACCTTTATCTACCGTTTGTCAGATAAAAGCAAATCAGATAAATGCAAATCAAGGATAGTGTCATCTTCAGTTCTACTGTAATATGGATCCCCCTTCTCACAAGGTACCCACCCTTCTCTCAATTTGCCACGACCTGCCATTCTGAAGTGCAGGGATGTACTGAAATTTGGCAATAATTATTAATATGGTTGATGCTGTGCATCTCATTATAATCTCAGAAAGAAAATGTTGCCTTTTGTTCAGTCAGATACAGAAGGACACCTGGTGATATGGACTGAGATGATTTTATAATGCTGTGCTAGGGGAATATTAGCATGTTAGAATGATGGGAAGAAGAAGAATTAGCCACCCATAAGAAAATAAATCTATAAAAATCAAATTTTTATAGATTTTTTTAATACTTTATAATTTTTACTCTATATACGTATGAATGTATCATGTTTGTACATGCTTTTTTTTAAATTGTTGTGGTCTCTTTCATTCATATTTCATACATTATACTTGTACTATACATGTATGTTTTGTTAGTTTAGTAGGCTACAATACAGCAGAGTACATACTATATATTTTGAATATGACATCATATTCAAAATATATGGGGCATATGGCTACTAAACTAGCATAGTGAAAAGAGATATTGTATTATGAAATATGCATGATAGGGGCCATCATCATGCAACATACACTAACATTGTATGTTCAATAGGCTATACAAAATGTATAGTTTACAACACATTTATTTGTTTATATGTGCAAGCCCTTGGGATTTTGCACAAAGAAAATGTGTGTGTGTATGACACTTTGTATTTGTTATTCAGAAATGTTCATTGTGCTTCAATATTAGAAAACTGTATTAGAATCAGCATTTAGTGGCCTTATCTAGAGTCCAACCATGGACAATTCAATTTGAACTGGTGATGTAATTTACTCTATGAACTGGAATGAAGAACCTAAGTCTTGGAAAACAAGGTGGAAGTTCATTGAAAAAGCACAACTCCTGGTTAGGAGTAAGTAGCCGTAGACCTGTTACATTGTTAGGCTACTGATGCCAGTAACAATGCCATAAAACGCTGAATGACAGCAACATCTTAATGCCGTTAAGGCATTTTAGTTTCTTGTAATTGTGTCCAGTGGGGTTTTATCATAAATTCATCAGTTATCCATTATCACTCCATTGATCTTTTTGTGATGATAATTGTTAAATGGTGAATTTTAAGAGATTGTCTTCATGATGAACAGTTCAAAAAGCCAGTAAATCTATATTGCCATTAAATAAATTATAGTGTAAACAACTGTAAATATTAGTCTAGTAAAAAATAAAATGTTCACACTTTCATCCTCTTAAAAATGTGCATTGAGAAATTACAGTATTTGTTTCCAGGATTCCAAAGGTTTAATAACAAAAGTTGTTTTCCCCAAGAGACACATTAAGATGTGTGTACTTTACAGTCTTCTTAAAGATGGTCAATTTTTATTTCAGTTTCATTGATCGTTTAGCCACTATAAAAACAATAACAGGACATTTTCCTAGTTCAGTACATTAATTATATATACATCTTTTTGAGAGACATTTTATTATGCAGTTGCAACAATTAATCTCTTTTCATTGTGAAGTGTACATTTTTCATTTCACTTGCAGTATCATCAATAAAATATTTATTGTATAAGAATCAACAAAAATACATTAAAAATACAGCTATAAAAAATTTACAATCTTAAGTTTGCATCTGCATTTGGAAACATTCTTCAAGGCAGGAAGCGTCAAACGAGATTCATCCACAACTGTTTTGACAGCCAAATGAAAATGATGAATTATAAAAGGTTTGCGATCAATTTCGCTTTTTCTGTCGTACCCCCGCTTCCTCCTGTGTTTCTGTAATACACTGGAATCCAATCAGCATTCCCATAATGGAAAAACCTTGAGAAACAGACACAAAGATATGCGTTGCTATTAGTGACTGCTTTATCCCATGTTATTACTAAATATTCTGACTATTACCCAAAGGAGTAGAACTTACTTGCCACAATGAGTGGGGCCATAACACCTATAGTCAGTGGTGCAGTTTTGTAGATGAAGGCTTCAGACAGGAAGTGACCCAAGGCCAGCACAAATGTCCATAAGGTGATGTGATACAACCTGCAGACAATGGAATATCAGACTATTTTTTGTTTGTTTTGGTTGTCTACTACAGTAATGCAAAATAATTGCACGAGGCGACTCAATTCTTACGTTTTATTCTGGATGTCAATGGCACAGGCACAACGAATAATTGATGACAGTAATGTCCAGATTCCAAATGTTCGTGCTTGGAGCCCATTTACTGAGGAAATAAAAAGAATGGTCACTGATATATTAATCTAATATGTTATAGAATGCAGCCCAACATATGTGTGATGTTTCACAACATCACAAATACATATTATATTGTTGCTCACCGAAATCTGGGGTTCCCGTGTAAAGTTTTTCTGATAAGAAGCTATGATCTCTAAAACTCTGCACAGTATTTCCCATCGCAATGACAGACACCATCACCAACCAACTCCGCAGGACATTCGAAAACCTACCCATCTTCACTCAGTCAATGGAATCCACCTATAGGAAATGAGAAGGGTACAGTCAGGAGAACAACACAATCATCTATTATTGTAGATCATTTATGTACCACAGGCTCGACATTGACAAAGAAAATGTTACCGGTAAAGAAGCTTGCTGCCGACTCCATCTACGTGCCCCTTTTAGTTACCTAACTAGAGAGGCCTATATTTCTGATCAACTACAGTAGATCTTTTATGACAAAACATAATAAATCAATCGCAGCCTAGCCTCTGTGTAATATTCTAGCTAAGTTACTATTTTTGACTGGTTATTGAGGGCGCAAGACGCTTTACGATTACAATGACAAGCATAGACGTCGAATTTACCTGATGATGAAGTATACCGAAGTATAGAATGGATACGTTGCTATATAAAAAAGAGAATGCATTTAAAACAAATTAAGCTAAACGTGCAGTTGTTTTGTTGTGGCCACTAACAGGTCTTTCAATCTTGACATTAGAATTAACCAATAAGAGGGCCCATAGGATGGCTTCATGGAGTCGCCTCATTCATTCTGAATGGGCCATTCGGGGATTCGGGCCCGCCTTCTTTCGTTACCAACCAATCTGTACAAACCCTCCTGATCACCTGTAGGCTGTTGTTTTGGAGTGCATGTGCGCATGCTCACCTCAGTTGCCACTCAGTTGTTGTAGTTACCAGGAAGATTAATCACAATGCCATTATGACAATGGCCAACTACGCTAGCTAGCCCTAGTGGAGTTATATTAAGCTCTCCAACACACATAGAGAGAGAGACGCGTTTGTGTTGGCTTGTTTAGGTGCGATGTTCTGAAGACGAATACGTACACGACTGTCTTCAGCTGGCTAACGCCACGTTAGCTGCCTAAACATAAGTAAGCTCAACGGACTAATTTAGCTTCCTTTAACGTTAGCTAACGGCTGTTGGAGTTTTGACAGTCTTCCAAATAGCCATCTCCTCACTGCTGTAGGGCATATAGACAGTTACTTCACTGTCACTAATGTTACGTGTAATCACCGTAAGATATCAATTCGTTGCTAACTAATATGATAGATTATTATATATTTTGGTCAGGTGCACACCATAGCGGTTGTTTTTTGTATGTCTCAGATATAGGCTATCAATTAAAACATTAACACTTAAGTTTTATCGTGCTATTTTAGCTTTAAAATGAATAGGAAATGTACATTTTGCAACTGAATTTGGAGATGGGAGATGCCATGGTAAGCCTGGGTGCCTAATCCGAGAAAGACCCATCTAGAAGCCCTTTCACTGTGGACATGCCTGCTGTGATCCAGGATAAAGAGGATTCAGAGGATGAACAGGAGTAAGTGCCACTACAGACTAAACGTTTGCAATATGCCATCTTGCTTTTTCTCCATCTCTACTGCCACTTCAGTCAGGTGTTGACCAATTAAATCAGAGGGAATGAAAACCCCTAGTTATACTGTATCAATCGTGTCCGAATTTGGCTGTTTTGACCCTTCTTGCATTTGTTGCAGCTTTTGACTCTATAGCCCAATAATTACAGTGACTGAATATTTGCAAAACATGGTAGAACTAAATAATAATAATTTCTATTCTGCATAGAGCACTTTGACTATACAAACTGTCATAACTGAATGTTTAATGTAATCTGTGCAGAGTTGTAGGGTGTCCTGACCTTGATGCCAAGATGCATCAATAAGAATTAATCCATTCTAGACTTGAAGCAGCTTTCATTTTGCATAATTAATAGAATATAATGCATTGTAAGGAGAGTGAAGTAATAGGACAAGATAATACAATATTCCACGACAATTAAAGCTGCTGTAGGTAGGATTTGAGAGTTGCAACGATAGCTAGCTAAAAAAAAGTAATATTTTGAAAACAACCTCTGCTCCCTTCCCCTGGAGCTCGTCGGTCTGCCATTGCGAAGCGCCACTGTTATTATTATTATTATTATTATTATTATTATTATTATTATTATATTTTATTAATATATTTTAGTATTATTTTTAGTATTAGTAGTAGTAGACACTATATTAATGTGTTACCAAGGACACACTAACCACTAAATTTTCACCTACCGAGGCATTTTTTTGGTCTCTAAGAAGAGATAAGTGCTATCATACCTTGTTTAATGGTGTATATCATAGATATGACAGTGGACAGGATGGCGGCCATACTTTCTGACATGCCATGATTCATGAGCCAGTACCAAAAATTGTTTACAGGTTTCCCTCCCTTGCCCTGCTTTATCAAGACTGATCATGTCTGATCGGGCCTATTCCATAATCACACCACCTTATCTATGGTTTTTAGCCTCTGATAGGCAGGTTGTGTCTGGTATTATCAGATGTTCTTCTCAGATCAGTGTTACTGGGAAGTGTTAGTAAAGTATCTGGGTTTGTTATTCCCTACCATCTCCTGAGATGGTGTGTGGTTATGTCTCCTTACGGTCAACTCACGTACAGTATGTCAGGATGCATTCCTCAAGTGTTAGGTAAGCTAAGCCTAGTTCTTTAAACTTTCGTTCACAAAATGATGTGTATTTTGTCAAATTGTTAGCATTTGGTATGTTTCTGGGCAGTTGTTATTTGAAGAAACACCTGTGACCAACATATTCTACTCTGTCTAACTCATACATACTCTGTCTTAGGGAACATCCTTGCATTAGCTGGTGTGGCCTTAGCAGGAAGATCCCAGTTCTGTTGTTCTACCCCGAAGCTATCGTAGCCAAAGATGAACTTTCTTGCTCTATTGGAGGTGCACACTTTATTACTGCTACTGTGGGAGTGTGGGATTATGAAAATGACATGGGTAACATTGTCAATTATTTAGTGTTTCATAGAATGTTATAGTTAGTTCATAGATAGTTTATCCCAATATTTTTCTCTCTCCAATTCACCACAGAGCGATACAACATGGCCTTCAAGATTGTACGCACTGAGAGCCGACTGGTACGGGGACTACTGACAAATCATGGATTCCATGAGGTAGTTTTTGAGGAAAGCATGAAATTGTAAAATGATATGTTTGTTTACGTAATCATGCTATTTGAAAACGTAGTGTTGACATTGCGTACTTTTGCAGCAGCATGTGGTTTTTGTACCCTCTCTGCAGGATGTAGGATAAGTGATAGTGTAGGCCTATTTTTGCCTTGACTGATACTGCCTATGTCAAAGCCTGGGAATGCACTCCAAGGGGGGAAAAAAAGGCTTGGCCCTTAACAGCATTAATCCTGTTTCACAAGGGCGCACACTCCCTGTCATTGTGCCTTCCAAGCAGTTACTATTAATTCTCTTTTTATTTCACTTCAATGCTTCTTGACTCTCACTAACCCATCATCAAAGGTAGGCTAGTATCTGCCACAGCATCACCAGAGCCAAGGTTTACTAAGCCTCTATTGCAAACATCTGGCTTTCTCTTAGACAGTAAGTGAAAGCCACGTCAGACCTGCCTCTCCACCAACTGTTGGAATAATACTAAACAAAGCAGATATAGTAATATGATGGTGATGAAAATAGCTGCCGAACTGGTCTTCCCAATGAAATGATTTGAAAAGAGCAGACTGCATTTCGCCAGATTAGTGGCCGAGATCTTGATCTGCTTCTTAGATCCAGTCTAACCGAGCTGTCATATATGATGGACATCAGAATATAATACTGCTGTTGGTGACTGCCAACTGTTACAGAGCCATACAGTATGAACATCAGTGGCTAAACTTAGTTTTTGTGCTTGCATAATCTTTTGGTTTTTGAATTATCCCCTGGCAACCATCGGTTCTGCTGAGAGAGCTAATCATTTGACATAGCCGACAGAGTGAAGCCTTCTCTGTAGCTAGCATTTGTAAACAATCGTCAGGTTTTAGAGGTTTCTCTCTTCGAGCACCAGCACTGCGGAATGCCAGTTGAGGTCAAAGACTCACCGTCAGTGAGTCAGACTCGAGACACATCTTTATAGTATAATTGATGATTATCATATTCCTCTTTCCATTTCATTGAAAAATTTATATTTTATTTATATACATAACAAAAAAAAAGTGTTGTTATATGTATTTTATTTGACCTTTGTGTAATCGCTCATCCCTTGACTTAAATTGTTTATTGACTCTTTTATTATATTTCTATATTTTTTTTAACCTGTTTTATTGTACAGTTCCTGTATGCTGTTGATAATGCACTTTAAATAAACTTACTTACTTACATAAATGCCTGTTTTTATAGGTTCACCCGAACAGTAACACTTTTAACCTCATGTGGACGGGGTCTCACCTCAAGCCTTACCTTCTACGCGGCCTGCAAGATTTCCAGAAGGTCAACCACTTTCCCAGGTGGGATGCTGTCCTTATGTGTGGCAGAGTCCTGCCACTGGTTCCAATGTTTAAATTCACACCGCTGAGCCATGCAAGGCTTGTTAGTTCAGACCATGTGTTTGTTGGCCTCTGCAGCAAAGTACATTTGGTTTGGAGCGGGGTCTCTTTTTAAAACATGAAATGAATCATATTGTCAAGCAGAGAGGGAGTATTGCCATTGTGAATGTAACAGTTCTATGTTTTTCCCCTCGGCATCAAAGCTTGTGGAAAGTAAGTGTTTTAAAGGTAAATGGTGATCGCCCCTCTTCATTTCCAGATCGTATGAATTGACGCGCAAAGACCGTCTGTATAAAAACATCCAGCGCATGCAGCAAGCTCATGGCTTCAAAAACTTCCACATTGTTCCTCAGACTTTTGTGCTTCCCTCTGAGTACCAGGACTTCTGCAGTAAGCCACACATGTGTTGTTATTCCATATTTAATATCATTGATTAATCCAAATATACCATAAGGCTAAGGGTATTCACTCTCCCCTCTTGAATTTCAGGTTGTTTTACCAAAGACAAGGGCCCATGGATTATTAAACCAGTAGCTTCTTCAAGAGGACGTGGTATCTACCTTGTTAGCAGCGTAAGGGATCGGAGACACTTCAAATATATACATTACATTATCCCTTGTAGCCTCATGGGAACTGTATGCACATTGACCTTATGGAATGGCGTGTGAACAGAAACAGTTGGTCCAGACAGATGTTATTTGTGTGTGTGTGTGTGTGTGTGTGTGTGTGAGGGTGGGTGTAGTGATAGAGCTGTCTTTGAAATAGCTATGAACCGATGTCACGAACATTAATAAGCGGCGCAGAGTAAATCACACACTTCCAAGGCCCTGCGCCTTTGGAGGAGCTCCACAAGGTTCTCTGTCTTGGACAACGGCGGCACAATTTTTCTTCTGAGGCATTTTTATGAAACAGTGGAAAGAATGTCAGGCCGATATTTGGAGAGAAGAAAGGACGTTTTTTTTTTTGTTTTTTTTTTCATTCGGGTTTTCTCTGAACTTTAGCCAAGCTTGAGTTTAGTTGCCCCCCTCATCTCCCTTATTCTCGCCACCTGCAACACATTTTAACCTCATAAAGGACCAAGCTCTTACCATTGTATTATATTTCTATAGGCTGCTATTGAGCCAATAGCATTGGTCTTCAAGGGCCAACACAGTTGAAGATTGTGGTGCAACTTATTTGATATTTAGTTTGTTAATCATTCTAATTCTAATTCCAAATGTTCAGCGAGATATTGTGTTTTGTGTGTAATCTACAGCCAAGCCAGATTTCAATGGACCAAAACATCTTGGTGTCTCGCTACATTCATAACCCACTGCTGATCGATGGTACGTTTTATTTTCTTGTAGATTTATTTTGTGATTTTGTGAATATTAGTTTGACCCTGCAGCTTGACTTGTGTGTCTTTTTTCCCCCTCCAGACTTTAAGTTTGATGTGCGGCTGTATGTGCTGGTGACGTCATACGACCCTCTCCTTATCTACGTATATGAGGAGGGCCTGGCTAGGTGAGCTAGGTGCTAGGTCTTTATATTGTGCTCTCAACTCATAATTAGGCCTCTTTCCCTCCAAGTAAACAATCTGCAAAGGGTTACTCTGTGAAATCTGTCATGCAGTGGGTGAGAAACGCACTCGTCATTCTCATGACCACAAGGGGGCAGCCTCAGCCCCCTTTCCAGACTTTTGCTAGTATTGTGGTGGTAGAGCTCAAACAAAGCTCTTCATTGTCTCAGACGATAATAGGCTAATCAAATGCTGTTTGGCATGTCATTGTTCAAAGACAGCTTATGTTATATTAGTGTGTGTGTGTAACAGTACACTGTATTGATTTGCACTTGCATTCTTTAGTGCCAGCATAATTCATTAGGATTAAAGCTGTCAGGCCGAAGTAGAGTATGATATTCTAGGTGATGAATAGAATGACTGGCTCAGCGCTCAGAGTCTGATAGTGGTACATGCTCTGCAGAGAGCCACCGCCCTCCCATTCTCATTTACCGGGCTTGATTATGAACTGTGGGCTGTAAATATTGGCCTTGTTCCGAACCCTGCTATTATCTCCCTGACATTCTTGGGGCTTTGTTGGTATTCAGGTACCGCTACGTGCCAAGGAATTCTCATTATTGTGTATATGGTTGCCCACAAATATCCAGAAACTAATCTCTCTGTATGTGTCTAGTTATATCAGACATGCAACAAATTTGCCTTGATGAGTTACTTTTTTAATTGCAAATAAATTACGCGTCATCTTCCCGCAGGTTTGCCACAGTCAAGTATGACCGGGCGTCAAAGAACATCAAAAACCAGTTCATGCACCTCACCAACTACAGCGTGAATAAAAAGAGTAGCGACTATGTGAGGTAACCTGTGTGAATATTGGTCACAAATTGTGTATATTTCGGCCATGCACTGTATGTTAGTATGTTTCCCTTGAATATTTCATTAAGTTTAGCTAATTGGAAAGAAATCAAAGTGGCCATCTGTTCATTGTTACTGTACGATGAAGTCCATGCTGAGTATTCTCTCTTTGTTCCTTTTCAGTTGCGATGACCCTGAAGTTGAGGATTATGGCAACAAATGGAGCATGAGTGCGATGCTGAGGTATTTGAAGCAGGAGGGGAAAGACACCACATGTGAGTTGATGCTTCTTTCAGCCTTTACACATGCATTCACGCTCCTTTCAGTTTTAATTATCCATGCGATAAAGAAAAGGGATCCAAATCAATTTGTTGTGGCACTAGATGTCTCAGTTTGCTGTTAGCTGTAAAGCAGCTAGCAGAGGCTCTGAGCTGAAGTGTATGACATGACTCTCATAACCCTCCCTCGCCCTCTTATGTGTCTCCATGGTGCTCGATCCAGTACTAATGAGCCAGGTGGAGGACCTCATCATTAAAGCTGTGCTGAGTGCTGAACTACAGATCGCCACTGCCTGCAAGACGTTTGTACCTCACAGGACCAACTGCTTCGGTACCGTTTGAATATCTTTCAGCAAAACTGATTACTTCTTGTTACGAATTATGTCTCTGGTTCTATACCCATTGCTACAGCCAGATATGTAATATTCAAATATTTAGTCCATCTCGCTACACACATGCTGGCACACCCTCATATTTTCTATAAGTTTCAGATTCCTATGTTGATTTTATATTTTATTTTTCTACAGTGTGAATGTTTAGTTTTAGTTTGGTTTATATATTTTTTACGCTGGCATTATCTTGGTTAGTGACTACATTTATGAAGCAATAAGTCCTGATTTAGCAAGCTCCATAATTTGTCCCACTCTTCAAATCAGTCTGAACATGTTCCATTCAAATTTGTTTGTGCTACAAGCGGTGCATCTAGGTGTCAACAAATCACTAGCAGTTGATCGGACCACCTACTACATACTCAACAACATACGTTTGACTGAGAATTTCAAACACTAAAAGACAATTGGACCACCTTCAACCAATCCGAAGACCCACGTGGGGACAATGCTTCCGAACACAGGCACCAACTGACCTACCCACCTGGACGCTGATTGGGTGGTGGTTCTGTAACCGTCTGACAAACGGTTTTCAATTGAGAGTTCCCAGGCTGATGTGCAAAGCGAAGAAAATTGTTGAGGCAGAGCTTTCAAAATCAGGATGGTTGTACCAGGTGGTTCACAGTTTGGCTCGTGAGCTGTGAGCCCTTTCTTTTTTTTGGGGGGGGGACATAGGTCAGGAAGTTTGAGAGCCACTGCCTTACTATTTCTACACGGAAGGCTGTGGTCCTAGACAGTCATTCCTGCCTGTAGCCGCTCTGCGACGAGCTGCTGGGTCATGGAAGGCCTGTTGACTAAGGCAGGAATTTGCTTCCACTTCTCTGTTGCCATTCAGCTCTGTCTGATTTAGGCTGACTGTTTTCTTGGCTGCCCCTGCCTAGCAGCAGGCTTGTGTGAACTCCATTTCTGAGCCATTACCCATGTTAGTGTTGGCACTAATTGTCTGTGCTCTTTCACCGTCTCTGGCGGTCTCTCTGAGATTTGGGGTTTGAACACAGGCACGCCGGCAGAGCCTTCTTCGCTGCTTTGTTCTCCTTTCCATCCCTTTTTTTTATCCCTTCTATTCATTTACCGCCTTCACCATGCCACTCGCTCGGCGTTCCATCTCTCAGCCGTTAGAAAAATACAGGCCCCTGCACTTTCGACAGGCTCCTGTAGACATAAGGAACCTGTCGAAAGGGGGGGGGGGTTCACACAGACGGGCAACCCGCGTGAAGATACTATCTGTGCCCCGAGCATCACTCCTGGGGTTGAAGGCTCCCAGCGGTGTGAATGAATGTTGACTGGTTGATGTGTTGGCGCTGCCTGCTCGGGCCTTCATTTGGCCCTCATGCACGCCCGAGGGACTCGCATCTACACCCAGATGACACATGCCTCAGCAGTGGGAGTTTCCTTTAGAGCTTTTTGGTAAATTCATTCTCACGGCCTTACTGCTGCTCTCTCTCTTGCTCTGCCCCCCTCCCACCACTGCGTATTTTGACAATTCTGGACATTGCCCCCGTTGAAGTTTACATTTTGGATAAGCTGTTTCAATGGCTCTTCATACTCCAGTCAAGAAGCTTTTTCAAATAATCGTTCTCCGGTTTTCTTATGAATAAGTTACTCAATAATGGATACATTTATGGTTGTTATATGTTAATGCCATCATGGTGTGACAAGGAATCGCGTCCACACACAGTTCGTTCTTGGCAGGGCTAGAGACTGAGCTGTTTTATTCACAGTGCTCTCACGTATAACGTATGCCAATGCGTGCCTCAGTGCTGGCGTGCAGGGTTTGGCATGTCTCCCTGCGAGTTCATGCTCTCCCCCAGTCTGCTCTCCTCTCCTACTTAATATAGAAGACAGGTGATTAGTCACAATCGCACACACCTGCTCCTAACCCCGGGAGTCCCGTGAACACTCCCTGTCCCACAGACGAAGCTAAACCGCGGCCACACCCCCACACAATGGCTGATCTGCGCAGTTTCAGTACATGCCAGTCATGTCACTACAAGGCTATCATTGTGTCGAACACAGAGACAATTAGCCCCATCATTTTTGTACTATTGTATCAAAATCACTGAGGTCTGCTGTCAGCGTACCCGCTACCTTCCTTGGGAGATATCGGTTTACTCTTCAGGGAGAATCATTTTGTTGTCTGCAGATGGCCCCAAGATAGTTAATTACAGCATTCATAGTCTACAGGATTAAGTTTCCAAAGACAGACTGACAGCTCCACAGGACCACCCTCAGTCTGCCTCTGTTTCAGCCTCTCTTGGGATGGCCTGTTGATGTATGTATATGTGTGTGTGTGCGTGTGTGTGTGTGTGTGTGTACACGGAGACTTGTAGGAGCCAGTGCAGAACATGAGCACAGGCAGGTCTGTTTGTGCTTTAGGGAGTCCAGCCATGTAGTCCTGCACGTTGGTGTTTTTCCTTCTTCTCCTCTCTTAAATAAAATCCGCCCAAACCACGGAGGAGCTGTGTTCTGATCCTGTCAGCCTGCTACACCCCCCACCGCCCCACCTCCCCCTCTTCCCTGAGTTGCGCCACCTCAAAGTACAGAACACTAACACCAGTGTTAATCCACCCTCTGAAACAGACCCGGGCAGTCACAATGCATCAGCGCACTGATAAAGCAAAGCCTCAGAATGCCTAGATGCGTGTTTAACGTGTTGACAAATGGCTGCATTTAAGGGCAGTGAAACGTGTTCTGTCTGTTGTTCAGCTTTTATACAATCTGTGCCTTGTCTGGACAAGAGCCACGCGAGGCCGTAAAGCATGTTATAATCTTAATTCGCAGGAAATGGTTTGCCCTGCCATTTTAACCATTTTAACGTCTGTTAATGCCCTCAATACAATGTATATGGTTTTCGATGTAACAATGTTTTTTTCCCACCTTTTTGCTCAGATTGCACTGCTTCGCCTAAACGGCCATATTGTAACAGAATCTTTTTATAGCTCTTTAACGTCTGATGTGGGAAGGAATAAAAACACGAGATTTTTGTTCTTGGGTTGGTAAAGAATAATCGTGTACTGTGTGTGTGTGTGTGTGTGTGTGTGTGTGTGGGGGGGGAGAATACCACCCATGTAGCTCCTCACCATGATTAATGGACAGGCTTTTATACTGGGGATGCTGATTATGAGATGTTTTGACTGAGATCTGATTAGCCAAGCCAAGCCAAAGGCCTATTTTATTACACGCAAACCATTCCATTTTCTGCTCCTGTGTTCCACTGAATGTCCCTCATTAACTGCTCAAACGCGGTCGTGTTGCCTGCCTCTGTCTCTCTGACAGAGGCAGGCTTGCCTGCGCCGTGTAATAGGGGTATCCCGAATATGACGGTTGTCTTTGAAAACCAAAGTGTTTTTAAATTTGCTAAATTCACGGGGCCTCTCCGCAGTGATGAGTTCAACCGCTGTTCAGTGTTTTTTATATGTCATCTTCGGGGCGTCTTTGTGGGTTCTGGCTCCCAAGCTGGCTGCTCCGGCTCCAGTCAACAGCAGAGGAACGGTGATAATTCATCCCGGGATGATGCAAGATGCAGCTCGATTGTGCTCGCCAGCAACACAAAACACATGAAGGCGACGCTTTGTGTTGCTGTTGTTGTTGATGTTGGGTGCCAGCGGGCTGCGAGGCCCGGGGGCGGAGGGAGAATCTCAGAGTTTCTTTGGGCGTGTCTTGTGTTGGAGTTTCCTACAGCGCCTATCCAACAGTAAAAACACTCTTCTTCATCATCCCCACTTTTCTTCACCCCCTCTCTCTTTACTGGGTGTGATGTGGATGTTTGCGCTTGTGCTCTCCGCTCCCTGTCTGCCATGCTTGTTGTGGCCTTTCTGTGGGCACATTAAACAGTGCTTCTCCCCCCCCCACACCGCCCCTCCCAGGCAGTGGTCGAGCCGCAGAACAAACGTGTCTAGGGGCGAGCGCCGGCTCTGCGGGCTCGTGGCGCACAAGCGGCGTCTGCGCCTAATTGGAGTAAAATGCCCGGCACTTGTGTGTTGGTTGTGGTTTGTGTGTGTGTGTGTGTGTGTGTGTTTGTGTGTGGGTGTGTGTGGGGGGGGGGGGTCTACCCCTCCCTTTACCCCTCCCTTTACCCCTCCCTTTACCCCTATTCTCCTGTTGTTGGGGTGCTGCAGGCTCTAACTATTTTTAATTCAGCACTCTGCTCCCCGAATCTAATACTCTCTCTGTCTCTGTCTCTCTCTCTCTCTGTCTCTCTCTCTCTCTGTCTCTGCCTCTGTCTCTCTCTCTCTCTCTGTCTCTGTCTGTCATGTAAAAGTGGAGAGAATGCTGGATTAGCGTTCACTGTCCTTGGGAGCTGTTGCAGGGCTTGGCTAGGGGGTTCTTTGACGACTAAACCGTAGAGCGCCATCTTTAATTAGTAGATGAACTAAACAATTGGAATGATGAACTACTCTTAACTAAATGAATCGGGGCTATTTTGGTAGAAAAGGAGACATTTGAGAAGAATGTAATTAATTAGACTTAAAGACGAATTGTAATTTTATTATTGGATGAAGGATTGTGTCGTTTGTGCCTATGGCTCAAAGAGGATTAGCGTAGGAATCGAGCGTGACCAAATTCACTTTACTATCTTGACTTAACGCAAGTTCAAATTACAATATACGTCACATGTGATGTGAAGCCATCACTCACTGGCTTTTGTGTGCTTAACACCGGCACTGACCGTAGATGCTAGAATAACCAATGCTGCTCATGGCAGCTTTGAACCCTCCAACCCTTAGGCCTTTTCTCATAACAGACTTTGTTCTTTTGAAGTGCTATTGGGAAGATTTTCCCCCCGGCTTTATCCATGTAAAATGCTGTGGTTGCCCCGCTGGCCATGGTCATTGTCTAGAAGAGTGACGCTCCCCAGAACAGCGTGGTGGAGCGGTGTGGAGGTTTTTCCACAAGGATTCCTAGGAAAACCCTGCCCCACTGAGACTTCACCCCAAAAGAGGATGGGGGGTTAACGAATGGGATGGTGGGGGGGAATCCCTGAACACTTTATACAAAGGCTTTTTATTTTGTTGTTCAGTGCCAGGTTGGCTACACAGTGGAATATACAGTATACAGTATATATGATATATAAGCCCCTCTGATTCATCAGGATTCGGTCAAATGTTTTAAACTTTCCAGCATTGCTGGAGCTGAGTGTCAGATTATCAGACGCTCAGCCTTTCCCCGCTCCACTGCCTCAGTTGGACAAAACCCTAATCATGGTTGAGTTTGTGCCAACCAATAGACTTGTGTCCTTCTAGTTAATATGTGGTGACATTATGTACACTGTCGAGCCTCCCAATAATGGACGAATTACAAACTGCATGCATGAAAATGTTCATAACCACAATTTGTTTTTGATCTAGGCTTTTATGAAAGCAGCCCCAGTAGAGCTGAAATGTGTATATACTTAGCTAATGTAATGCAGCCATTCCCTCAGTAGCACGCTTTGATTTATTTTTCTCTTTTGAGTGATTGGATATACAGTATAATATGCATGTAATCAGTAGCAGAAAGACATTGGCTACTTTGCCAACCAATGCATAGTTTGGCTTATGATAAGCTGTGGTGACTTTGGGTCTGTTACACTTCATTCATCATATACAGTAAGTAGGCCACAGAGAGTTTGTATTGTATCTCTTTCTGCTAACCCCAGGTTGTGGGGATAGCCCTGCGATAAGCTGTGTCTTCTTCTTCTGCAGAGCTGTACGGCTTTGATGTGCTCATCGACTCCAACCTGAAACCTTGGCTGCTGGAGGTGAATCTCTCGCCCTCCCTGGCCTGGTGAGTGATGTCACGGCATGATCTCACCGTTTACAGGAAGGCCGCGGTGTTTAACCGCTTGACCGAGAGCCTTACTGAAAACATCTGTAGCTTACCAACAAAAGCAAGTGTTTTCTTAGATTATGCAACTTTTCTTGGTTCTTCTCACATATTGAATAAATGTTTAGCTTTAAAACAGAAAACTCAGCAGCTTTTACACACGAGTGCATTTTAAGTGCATTAGGCTTTATTTGTTGATAAATATCCTTTAGCAAAGGATGTAGCCAAATCTTACATGGATTACTAACTAAAATGGAATTGCCACTAAGCATTTTTCTTTGGGAAAAAAGACAGTAAATCTCTCCTGGCAGCAATTATAAATTGAAGTTAGTCTTCTTGCTTATTTAAAAAGAAAGGCCTAGCATGCTACTTTCTGTTACTGTGGCTGGGTGAGGGCGCAGGCTATCCTATTTTCATACGAAATCTTTGTTTTTAGTGACGCACCCCTGGATTTGAAGATAAAAGCCAGCATGATATCAGACATGCTTTCTCTTGTGGGTGAGTTCATGTTTATCCAGTGTCTAAATATTTCTGAGGTTTTGTTCTGGTTGCTTTACTTAATTGTTGATATTTAGGTCATGCTAAATGCTAGATGTTTAGTAGAAGTGTCCACCAAGCACCAACATAATAAACATTAGCGCTCATTTGTAGTTTGGGTGTTGTATTCTGTCTATACTCTCCCAAAGACCTGCCACCTTGCTGTCCTGATCATATAAAAACCCAAATGCATCTTGTTGGTATTTTACTGCTTCCTATTGTGCTTTCTCCCACCCTAGCATTTAGCCGTGTTTGCATTGTTTGCGTTCAATGTACCAATGAGAATGGAAAGTTCTCCAGCATTTAGCCTGCAGCAGGTTCCACTGTACTTGTGTCTCAGCCCAGTATTAGTAAATGATTAGTTTTTTCTTCACTGTAGCCTCATTCCAAAAAAGCATAGAACATCATTTGAGCGTTCCAGCGCAGGGAGACAGTCAGGCTATTGTTTTACACTTAAATATTCTCTGTATTAGAAAATAGATGGATGGCTCCATCAAGGAGTTCCAGCATTGTGCAATAACCACAGCAATTATTAATTAACATTAAATGACTTGTGGGGCAACTTGTCAACAGAGGACGCGGTTGTTTTGCAGTGATTAGGCCCTCTTGAGAAACACGATCCTTCATTGTCAGGCTAATGCAGTCTTTAGCATGCAGACGTAAAAAAGGCTTAGCCCTAGGCAGAGATCGGCACTGTTTATACAACAGGGTTGTGGCATCGAGATGTGTCTCTGTTCTGTCTCCTCCCTGCATAATTATTGCATTCTCATGCAGCAAAACAGGGCTTAGGAATAGCTTTAAAAATGCAAGTTTTTACCTGAGAAGAATCTCAGATCCTTTCAACCGATATGTGCAAACACACATTTGGGGGTTGCGCCATTGTTAAATAAGACCCGACAAGTACACAGGTAGTACAAGAGTGACAGATATAATCTCATTTTATTTTGAAATCTCTGGTTTCTTCACATTCACTTAGGCCACAACCCTTTGCCATCCATGCCATCCCCCGAGCCACTGAGCGTTGGCACAGAGCCACCCAGTCTCTGCGTAATCACACTTGGGGAGCGGCTTGTGTGTGTGTGTGTGTGTGTGTGTGCGCGCGCTGGCCAGGCTGCGGCTTGAACCCCCCTCCCCTATCGCTCATTAAATGAGAGAGTAGAATCATAAATTGCCAGTTATCGTTGGACTGAGGCATTAGTGTGGGCCTGGGGAAAGTGAGCAGTGGCATGTAAAACATAGCCCATCTATTATTCACCAAACAAACCCTGGCGCTATTGGCTGATAACACTTGGACAGCATCCCAGCCCTGTAAATAATGACAGCATGCCATTAGCATTCATTTTTCCCTTGTGTGTATCTGTCAGTTACGCGTCATGCCGTGTTTGTAATAATTGCCACGTTTAGGCAAGAACGTGGCAGGGGCCTGATATTTTTTTAATTTTTTTAATTTTTTTTTTAAACCTGACACCTTGGATGAGGTAGTGCAAATACCCTGCGGGTCCCAGCTGTCAATTGATATGATTTACCTCAAACTGAAAAGTAATCTCTCACATAAACATATTTCCATAAACTCGCCACCATTGTACTTTGGTCCAGTTTTCTACAGCTATTCTAAAGGTAAATTTCGTAATGGAATTGCAGGCGTTGTTATCAACAAAGACCTGAGGCATGCTGTACACGCTGTTATATAGGTGTTTCAGAGGTGTTATATAGGCTGGTCTCAAACCACTACACTATTGCCATGAGCACCTAAAATGAAAGTCCATTACTTTATACAATTTATTTCCCATTTAAATTACATAATCAGAAATGAGAACCGTTTGTTTTTACGCTGATTATGCTTGGTATTTTAGCTTGAAAGCCCAAAAAAAGTCAAATTTAATGCGTCTTCATTTTAGGGCTCAAGGCAATGAAAATAAACACGAATCACATCGATATCCACTAAATGTTGTGGGATTATATTTATTGTATTTCTCCACAGACAAGACTGGAAACATGGGTTTCATAGTCCTTTGTATTGTAACACTGTCTTTACACTGGAAATGGTGGAAATCAGCTCAGTGTGCTTCAAAAAATAAATGAATAAAATAATCACATATGTTTTCCTTTTTGCTCTGACCATGATTTGGCAACATGAACAAGTCTCTCCGTAAAGTTAAAAAAAAGAGATGTTAATCTGAGTTCAGGACAGTCCAGGACAGTCTGCGACCCAACTATAGTGGAGGGAGGGAATTTATTTAGGAAAGTGTTAAATGTGTGTCTGAATTGTACCTGTGCATGAGCCTAACATTAACACAAAGGGTTAAGAGGTTCAGATTGCTATGAAAAACACACCTGAAATGTAAAATGAAACCCCTCTTTCTCAATACTGGCTATGGGAGACGGTGGTCATTTTTCACAGATGTAGTGTAAGCGGGCCCAGGACGAAGGAATGAATAGCATATTTTCAACCTAATTTCACTGGCGTTGTCCTCAACATTTCCCTCGATGAGCTGTCACATTTTCACAGGCTTCGTGTGTCAGGACCCCCTTCTGAGACAGCCACGCTCGGACCCCAGAGTCCCCCTGGAGCCCGGCCTCAAACACCCTTCCCAGAAGGTACCGGGCACTGCGCTCATTCTTAATCATTCACGGAAAGGAGTATGAAATGCTCCCAATCAAGTAGCTCACTAAGCTTCTTATACAGCATTCCCACTCCTGCCTTGTCCCCCGTTTGCCATCCAGCTGCTCTCACATGCTCATGGAAAACTCGCTGTAATGAAAAACAACTGGTAATTGTATTACACGTTCGAGTGACTTCACTTTGTGAATGCTGCCCTCTGCGACTTATTGTTTTATCATTTCCAATCAAGTGACCCGTGGCTTAATGAGGCACCCCCCCACTGCACCCAGCGTTGGCTCTGGATTTAGTGGGGAGAGATTACCCAATCAAACTGGCTCATACTCAACCGTATATTGTGTACAGGGCCTTTTTAGACATCCACTTGTGTGTTGATGTGTGTGTTTCCATGTTGCGTTGCACATGTGAATGTTGAGATGTGGTGTCTCAGAGGTTGACCGTCTCCACCCGTTGCTTCTTAGAATTGTTTCTCCACACCGGCCTCCACAACCCACACCAGAATGGTAAGCTTCATCCCAAGTCGTTCACATTAACTTTTCTTTTATTTATTTTCTTCCCTTTGCCACTCGCTGATGCCTGTTGCATTGCCGGTAAGAGCACCACTATGTCAAACTCAGTCTAGACTTTTTTCTGCTTTCTGACGCATTATTTGATTATAAATGGCTTTGCTGTTTGTCATAGTGGCAGGCCGATGGCTTGTATTGATTCCGAATGCTGTTTCTAACTTCTTTCTAGGACTGCCCATTACATTAGCTGATCGGGCTTTGGCGAGTCACTGTTTTTATGCTGCAATGCACCAATTAAATCAGAACTCCCGGGAACTTTGCTGTGCCTTGTCTCAAGCTTTAAGCCAGGCATAGCAAAAAAACAAGCCCACCACTAAATCGGCATTGTCACAGTGACAGTTCCAGAACCCCCGGCCCTGGCCCTATAGAGAACCTGTCCTATCCTTGGACTATGATTAGGGGTAGCATTTTATTTATTTTTTTCAGGGGGATTAGACCTCGTCAGTTTTTGGCTGGCATCGTATTCCCCCCCCAGCAGCGTCAGACAAATTAAATGTAATCCCCCCACTATTTAGTTGACAAATTCTTCATGTGATCCTGTTGGATTGCGCTCCGCTGTCTGGCCCGAGCTCAAGCCCGTGTGCCAAAGTCGTCAATCACGCCCTGGTAGTGCATGCAGCAGGAGAGAGCCTGCCAGGAATGCCAATGAACAGTGAAAATGTGCCATTTATGTAACAGAGAGGGCACTGTTACGTTTTAGTGCTAAATGTTAATTCTGTTTCTTAAATGTGACTTTTTTTGGTCAAGATTTGCTGGCTAGGATTTGTGTTGGACAGTAGAAATACAGCGCACGCGTGGTATCAGAATGCTGTAATTTTATCTCTGTTCTCGTTCCCCCTGTAGCGGCAGAAGCCCATGTCAGCTAATAACCCAGAAACCGAGGGCTCCAAGGACGAGCCGGGGGGCAAACAAGGGCAGGCAGAAAGCACCCTGGGCCTGACTGCTGAGGAGGTACCTTCCATCGCTGTCAATGATGGATCTGCATTCGATACTGCTGAACTCATAAAGTGTCATACAAAATCTTAAAGAAAAAGTGTCAGCCTGACAAAGTCTAGTCTCTGTCTTTCGTCAGATCAAAGTGCTACGGAAGATAAAGGAGGAGGAGGAGAGAAGAGGAGGTTTTATCAGAATCTTTCCTACCCCAGAGACCTGGGAGCGGTATGGGTAAGCTCAGAACACGCTCTGCATCCAGAACGCCATGATTCGGGATAATTAGTTCAAATATCCCTGTCCTTTTGAACCCTCTGACCCTCCAAAAGTGCGTGCAGAGGGTGGCGCAAAATAGGAAACAAATAACAGTACGGCAGTACAGCATGTAAAATAGGCTATACATATGCAGTATAATAATGTATGCACATTTTACTAAAGATAATCACGATTAGACATAATAAACAAGATTAGAAATAATAACCAAAAGATGTAATTATTGTGAATAAAAAGATTATTTCAGAATCTTGAGATCATTTTGCAGCCCCCACCCCCCACATGTTAGATACATTATACATGTTAGAAGGTATTTTTAGACTTTGCAGCTTTTGAATATATGTGTGTGTGTGTGTGTGTGTGTGTGTGTATATATATA
>JAOEHI010035530.1:0-15433 GCA_025447815.1 Percopsis transmontana | reverse complement strand
GTTGAATGCTGTTGCACACGTTTAGTCCCATGTAAATTCACTGGACACAGAAAAGCACTGAATCTCCAGTCCCTTGACACATAGAAAACTATTAGCAAACGTAAAAGGCTACACAGGAATAAACATTTTGGCTTGCTATATTTTCTGGTAGCAAGCAAGAGTGCAAGACTGGGGAGTGTCTGGCCTTTGATTTATGGCATCTCCTCCTGGAGAACGTTTATGCAAGACAAGTGGAAGTGAGCGCTCCAGAAAATGTGTCTGGACGTGTGAAGCGGAGAGAGTTAATATTATTCATGGAGATACTTCCGTCCTTGCCTCGGCTCTGTGTCGAGCTCAATTAAGCAAAGCTCATACACACTCGTGTAGATTCCCAGCCTGGAGTATCATCACAGGAGCCGTCGGCCACACCCCGTTATCTTCCACACCGTCTCTGACTCATCTGAAACAGAGCGGGAGAGCAAAGCTACCCGGGCCTTTCATTTGTGTTCTGTGATAAACTGGCAAGATTTCTGGTCAGTCGTCAGTCGTAAATAGCAAATGCACGTTTCAGCGCCCGTGTGGGTCTTGAGGTGTGGTCAGGTGCATTGTGGGTGCATTGCTGTCCGACGCCCGGCAGCACACAAACATGCAAAAGATGAAAAATGAAAAAGATGTGACAATGTGAGAGATTATTATTGTGTACGTCAAGACATTTGATCCTGCTGTTGCCGTAGATGGTTTCCATGGCAGCGCACCGCTCTGTCTTACTATGTGGCACCATTATAACTGCAATCTGCCAAGGTGCAAGCGGCTCTTAAAGGGAATGGGAGGTGACACTGTGATTGGTTTATTGCATGTTACGCCCAAAACACACCCATGAATAATCCAGAGACAAAGAACAGTCTCTGGATTCGCCAAGTCACCAGGGTAATAGGCAGGAGTACAGTTCTATCATATCTGTGATGTTGGCACATCACATGACACTGTGCATTCTGAAACCCCACAGCCTCTTCCTCCTGGGGATGGCCTGGTGTCTGTTCACTCGGTAATACAAGGCTTTGCATCAATATTGAGGGGATCAGCTCACTGCCTGAACGTGTGGGCATTAATAGTCCCAGAGTGTTTTTAAGATACGACCGGTAGCTCTACTTTATTGCCTGATATATACCAGGTGTTTTGAGGATTGAGCTCAGGTGGAGCGCTTATCAGCAAATTGCCTCATCCGCTGGCTTGCTCCCCATAACAACCCTTAAAATAGTTGAGCAATAAACTTAGTAGCTGCAGGGTAACAGTTCATCCCATGACTGCACCGCAACTTCTCCACAGCTGCACGGCACATTAAGGAGTTCTTACTGCATGTCTGTTTACTATTACATCATTATTAGGGCATTTAGCAGACGCGTTTAGCCAAAGAGACTTACTCTAATACTCAAGTATTAGAGAGAAGACAGGGGTTAGGCAAGTTGCCCAAGGATGCTTACAGGTAGGCCGGGCATGTTGGGGATAGAACCCACAGCCTTTCGGCTGGGAGTCGACCACCCTAACCCTCAATCTCACAGGGCCAGACTTATTATACTGTTGTATCAAATGTCTGGGGATATCTTGTCTTAACTGTCGATGGGGAGGTCATCAGAGTTTGAAACGTCTAAACCAATCCAACGCCTAGTGAAGGCGGAGTTCCTGCAGTATTTCATTCATTCATTCATTCAATTCAAACAACTTTATGAATCCCACTAGGGGCAATTAGTTGAGAGCAAAATGTTTGAAACTACACAAAAAAATAGTCCACGCACGCTCACACACACACACACACACACACACAGCATGGCAGCAACCCCAGCATGCAACCATGCAAGTGCACCCGGAACCTGAGTGATAATAATAAAATAAGATGCTAGTAGGTTATGTAATGTGTAATTCAACAGTGCAATATAAATAGTGTGTGCACATTGGAGACCCCATTGAGAACCCTACGGGGAGTTTCAAAGTCTGATCTCCGAGGGGATGAAAGATTTCGAGTGGCGATTCGTTGTGTACGCAGGAAGTGCGTGGCTTCACCTAGATAGCCACATGGAGAATTCACCTGCCAGGGCATGTCCCGGAGAGGCTAAAATACCTGCTGCCTTCCGGATGGTTTGTTGGTTACAGAAAGCATTAAGGTCTCTGTTGCACACCGATGATTTTAGAACAGATTTTTAACAATGTTGTTCAGGCAGTTCCTGTCTCTGACTGTTAGACTCTGAAACCAGCAAATACAAGAGAAGCTTAAAAGACTCTCAGTAAAGGAATGACCATCAGTAGTCCATCAATAAAGGACTGATCACTATTGGCAATATGAAAATATTCGCGCTGCCGTTTGGCCGAGGCAACGGTTCACTTCTACATTTAAAAGAATAGAGGCGGCAACATTGCTGGTGTGAACACACCTGAAATTGTAATAAGTAGAGTCTGTGGGAAGATATATACTGAAGCGTTAATCTTCACCTCCCACCTCCTTTCCTAATTTAAACCAGCTTAGTTTGATTGAGGTGAACTTTTTTAGTGTAGAAGACTTATTTAAAGCACATACTTTTATTGACTTGATGTAAACCGATTTTAGTGAACTAAAAAGTAAGGACATTATTGTACTGGACCTTGGAGGAGCGAAAACAACGCAGTACCATGATCCGAGGCTCTCCCTCTAGCGTGCAGGCTGAACGTTTAGTTGTGTTTTTTTATGCTTGTTTTCATGTCGTATGGTTGTTCTTTATGTCCGCGTGCACTTTTGACACGTTTTAATCCGGAGCCATCTCAGGAAGCATGGACTGTAAGGGCTACAAAATGAAAACATCCATTTGCCTCTGTCGTTGAAAGTGTACGGGCGGTTAGGAAGTTTATTGCTAGGGCAGGTTCTGTCTCAGAAAAGGCAGCGAAACCAACCAATCAACGAGTCAGCAACCGATTTCGCAGGTCCTGTAAAGCCAGATTTACTCTCATCATGTAGTGCAGTAGTCCCGTCAGGGACTACCCTAACCCCTAATCTGACATGTCCCGATGGCATGTGTTTAAACATATTAGACCAGACCCCTGCAAGTAGCAAACCTCCATCACAGTGCTCCTGGAACATAACATCCGTTTGGAAGTATGAATGAACTGAAATGAGCAGGTAAACTAAATTCAATTGAAATAAACTGAACTCTTATTGGAGCAGACTTTGTGCCACCGAACGTCCTCGTGCAGGTGGGCGAATGATGGTGACCTCTCTAGCTAATGGGCACCAAAAGGCCTTGTGTCACTGGCTTCTCTGGCCTACAGCACTGCAAGGGCTAAGCTTGAAACATGTAAACGCACAACTGTGCTAATGGAGAGACATTGTGCAGCAGTGGTACAAAGTGCTCAGCGGTAACAAGGATGCAATCCAGAAACCACTTGGAAGTGGCCAGGCTCCTGGGAAGTTATCTGGGCTCAGATATTACCACTATTTATTACTCCTGAGTGTTTCGTCGCTTAATCAATCCTGCCTGGACTATTTAAATATATAAAGATTGCAAGGCAATCAGCGCTAGCTGGGCTAAAGCAGAATATCACTCAGTAGTGTCGCTGGTGGAGCTCCAGAGCTCTGGGACCCCGATTGGGACGGGGCTCTGCTCAAACTGTGAGCCGAGAACAAAGACACTGTTGTGTCAAGAAGATGCACAGCCTCAAGCCTCTCTATAAAATATGAATGGGACGCTATCTACGTGGCACAGCGGGATGCTTCCGCGTCTTCACATCCCCAGAGCAAGGAGGTTCTCTGGCCGCCCCGCTTGCCGTGGCTCAGCGCCTGTGGATGTCATTTGGTCCCCGGCCAAAGCAAAGGCCTCCGGAAGTGTGTCCTACCCTTCAGCCGTCACTCGGCCAAACGGACTGTATGGTGATAAGCCCACAACAATGACAGCAATCTGTTTAATGCACCTTACACACTGTGCACTTCACACAGTGCCATAATGCGATGCTCTGACGCTGGGCTGCGCTGTCAGAGACTCTGTCCTATGAAAGCCTGCTTTATTTACGGGACATAACTGAATTAGAAATGACATGGTTAACATTTTGTCCCATAGAACAACACTGAACTGCTGTATCAAATCACACAAGCCTCGCTCTGTCTCACAGCATAGCAACGGTGCGGAGGTATACATTTTGTAGATGTGTTACTGTTCTCTGAAACTGGACAACAGAGGCCTCCGAGCTGGAATTTGACTGCCCACATCCAAATTATTCAAGCTGATGAATGAATTTCGCTACTCAACGGGACAGATCCAATTTGCCACTTGTTAGCAAAGCGCTGGAGCTATCTCGTTTGTTAAAGGTTGTTGCAGCACAGCTCCTGTCCCAAGGGCAGCCGTGCCATTAGAATGTAATGTTAATCTCTTAAACCGCAACATGAAAAGGCATGATGGTTGGAGTCCTGCTAATGTAGCAGGCAGTGACATGGCGTTGAACATGTACTCCGCTGATCCACAGCGTAAACAAAGTCCACAGGCAACATCACAATGTGTTGCAGGAGATGTGGTGTATTTTTAATACTCCACACACTTTAGTGTCAGAATGCGCACAGGGGAAAGGCCAACGTTGTTTGTTTAAAGTTCAAGTTCTGCCTCCCAAATCTGAGATCTTTAGCTTCCCCTGTCAGGGTTTTGAGAGTGTCTACAATTTATTTGGATTAAATTGTGTTTGCCATCTGTGCTGAAATGATAAGAGGGGTTGACTATGGTGCTGTATGTCAAATATTTATTCATTCATATTCTTTGTGTTGCTCTCTGAGGGGATTTAGCTGGTGAAGCATATATGGCAGTTCTTTTCTTAACAACAACAACCCCAAGCTAAAGCAGGGGTTTTCCCAGTCAAGAAAATATAAAATATGTTAGAAGAGGAGGATCGCATGGCCTACTTATGCTTACTTGTATAAAATAAACATTAGCACGTATGTTTTCAGAACGTAATGTTGAGTCTTTGTCCGGCTTTCGTCAGTCAGTTCAGCACCTGGCCAATCCGCAAATCAAATGAATGTAACATCATATCATATATGTTTCTCAGTCCGTTAGGCCTATTTTTTTTTATCCTAGCGGGTCTCAAAATGCCCGAACACATAGATGAGCATGGGTTTCTCCCCTGCCAGAACATGACAACTGTATTATTTACACTGAAACTTTGAGGGGAAAAAACTATCATAAAATGAGTCGTGTTTATTCCCTGTTTGTCTTGGTCGTCAGTGGCTCCTGGTGTTTTGGGAAACCAGAGATGTCACTGAACGACTTGGTGAGTCTTTTGAACGGATCCTTTCATTGAACAGAGTGAAATTATGTGAATCTTTTAAAAGATTTGAATCTGCCACCTCTATTGGCTGCTAACCGCAACGCTATAGGAATGTCACTTGAGTTAATTCAATGTTATGATTAATTTTATACAATAATGTACTAAAAGTATTTTTGTACTGCATGCACGTTTTTATTTAGAGCGGAATAAATAAGTCCTTAAACCTTTACTGTATAATTCTGTCACCTTTCTAAAGCATCTCCCTAAGGAATAAAGCAACATATTACTATTATTATCTGGTTCCACATACCAAGGGATACGCTTCATGTATTTCGGTAGAAATATGTGGGACGAATGCCTGATTCATACAGTGCACTGTTGATGGGAGATTATGTAACATTTCCATTACATTAAAAACCTTTTTTTTTTTTTTTTTAAATGCCCAGTGAAATTAAAATAGTCAAGCGACAAACAGGTCAAGGTTCCCCAGGATACTACAGCAATGTTCTGTTCTGAAACGCAATAGTCAGGCAGGCCAGATACTGTATGTAGTCTGAGCCGCTAGATTTGGCAAGCTGTATTTGGTTTTCACACAGTTAATTGGTAGCACAGGGCGTTTTACATCCAGAATCGTAAGCTAACTTGGAATTGGAATTGGATATGCGGTGCAAGTTCCCATGGCAACGCAACCACCTTCAAAGTGAGAGGGTGAGTCCTAAAGATAGCTAGCTAGCCTGCATCCTGACAGAGCGCTTTTGGATAGGATTGTCAGTAATTTTAAGGAATGGCAGCCTGCTAGAGTGTATATAATAACAGCTGTCCTACAGTATATTCTCCTACCGTGGTGTTTGGACAGAGAGCGAGTGACTACAGAGTTTGGTTTGGATCTTCTCCAGGAAAGCTTTTCGGTGTTAATTTCTGCCATATGTCCTCAAATTTATGATCATATCAACGTGCAAGCTCTATAATATTTTTATCTACAACACAGAAAACAGGATCAAAGCTTCCCAGTTTCTAGTGTTGTTTTTATAAGTAAGATAACAGTTTGATGGTTATAGCTTCTGTAATAATGTGTAGCAGTCTATATTTGTGTGTGTGTGTGTGTGTGTGTGTGTGTGCACACTATAGATTTATAGCATGGAAAATGAATATATTTCGTGTGCTATTGCACCAATACTCTATGGAGAGATCCTATTCACTGTGCAAAGTGATAACTGATTTCATTTGCACTGCATTCCATTACTGTGAAAGCTGCAGGATCGATTCAACACACGCACATAAAAAACAGATTGTTGTATTCCCTTTCATGACATCAAAACATGCCCCAAGGGGGCAGTGGACCCCTCCCCCCACGCCAGACGTAACTGATGCTGTGGCAGAAACTGTCACAGCACAAATGGAGCAGAGAGTCTTTCGGCTTTAAATCACCTGCATAATAACCGCCTGCACGGCCCCAGGAAACATTAGGACGTTCGCGTAGGACATCCATAAGTCAACCCAGATAATGAACAGGAGTTTGACAATCGCAAGACATTTCTTTTTTTTTTTTAAGAAAGACGCATTTGAGCTTCTTTTCTCGCCGTTGTTACGAGTCATGTCAGGGCGGGTGTCTGGGTCCAATAGGAGCACGGAAGATGAGCCAGTCAGTGCACGGAGACATCTCCTGTATGGCATCACACGGGTGTATTGGACTCCTGAAACAACCCCGTAATCTCAGCAGCCTCTGCGTGTGACACGCACGCACTCGCACACGCACACACACGCACTCGCACACGCACACACACGCACTCGCACACGCACACGCACGCACGCGCACGCGCACACACACGCACTCGCACACGCACACGCACGCACGCGCACACACACGCGCACACACACGCACACGCACACGCACACACGCGCACACGCACGCACACATGCGCACGCACACGCACACGCACACGCACGCGCACGCACGCGCACACGCACGCACACACGCGCACGCACTCGCACACGCACACACACGCACTCGCACACGCACGCACACGCACTCGCACACGCAAACGCAAACGCACACGCACGCACACACGCACACGCACTCACGCGCACACACGCACGCGCACGCACGCGCACACACACACTTTAACAGGGCTTTGCGGAAAGACACTGCAGGAGTAAAATATAATATTGAAACCACCACTGTTTGAAACCTGGGAGAGCGCATGCCCCTGAGTGGCTGATGCCCCTCTCTACCCCTCCCCAGAGTGCGTCTTTAATGGCATTTAAAATGTAATATGTTTGGTCAGCCATGTTTACGATGTAGTACATGCTAACATTGTTGCCTTCGTGTACATTTTAGGAATGTAAAACTAAGGAATGGCCGTCGATTCGGGTGTGTTTGATTTGTAAATATGACTTTATGGCAGTCAGTTTATACAAGCTAGTTACTGGGGGACAGCCTGTATGATTGACATGTCCACTGCAGTGTTAGTGGCTGGAGTAAAGTGTGCGTGCACTCCAGCTGGAGTCGTGTTCATCTCCTGAGTCATGTTTCTACTGAAGGCAGGGCAGTACAGCACACCTGTTCAGGAGCAGCCATGACACTGTTGCTCTTCCTCTCAACGCGCTCTTCGTCTGCTTCCAGGTGCGCGCAGGGCGAGGGGGTCACGCACATGGCGTGGCTGAACCGCTCCAGCATCCTGTACGCAAGGGAGGACAAGTGGTCCGTGGACCCCCGGGTCAGCCTGGTGACCCTGGACCAAGACGAGTTCACCATCAAGATCGAAAACGTGGACACGGCCGACGAAGGGCAGTACGTGTGTGCTGTCCAGACCATCAGCCGGCCCAGAACCACATCGGTGCACTTGCTGGTCCAAGGTAAGGGAGAGGAGCAGGGCCATGGAGCAGGGACATGGGTGTGCTTAATGGTCCTCCCTGCCCCCGGCTTTACCATGCTGGCTATGAGCCTGTGTCACCCAGGGTCTAACACCAATTGGCCACATTCCTATGTTATATATTATTATAGTAATCAGTGTCCAAGCTCTTAAGGAGATTTGGCACTCAGTAGAATTGAACTATATCTAAAATGTAAATAATGTTCTTACTTCCGTGTGCCAGCTACAGTATGTGAGGGGGGGGAATGGCCTGTAGGTGGCGCCGTGTTTTAGTTTAGATGAGTCAGCGGATCCAAAGTGCCATTCTGGGCCCGGTCCACGCAGCAGACACGCTGCGAGATGAGGCTACTGTCCTGCTCCCCCGGGGCCGGAGTTCTGACGGAAACGTTCGGATCACGTTGGTTCAGAACAGTAAAACGACACGTGTGTTACTTTGCCTGTGAATATGAGAACGTTAATACAGCTAGTAAGGACAAGCTGTTTTCATGCTTCCTATACAAATATCAAATCATTCACCTACATTGAGGTTTGTAATGTAAAGCCAGAGAGATCATTTAAATAGACACTCGCTACCGTAGCATTTCCCTACATAATTCCTGGAATCCAACAGATTCTATCTCTATACTGTATAGAAGTGTCAATTGCTGCAAACCTATATATATATATATATATATATATATATATATATATATAACATATACATCCAATAAACGTGATATAGAAAGATGTATCCATGCGGTTTCATGCATCCTATTGTGATACATAATATACTGTATGTATAATAATATATCATTGTACGAAAAGCCATCATGTTATTTTGAGACTTCGTTTGTCAGCCTCACTCTTCATTCGTTCAGTCATACATCGCTAACCATCTCAACACGCTTTTACATTCTGGTGTGCTGCCAACCTTTCATATACCTGCCTCTCAGTGCCTCTCTGAGAGGTGTTCCACTGGCTTGTTTATTTCTTCATTTAAATGCAAAATATGGATACAAAGATTGCAAGATGCTTTTTCTGCGGTGCTGACAAGTGATATTAAGCTTTTAACATAAACTCCTTTGTTAATATCTAACGTTTTTTTTCCAGTTGTGTGAACCGTCAGATTTGCTCTGAAGGAAGCTGAAAGGGCTGGACTAGCCAGTCAGATTTGGCCCAGATCATTTCTGGATTGTAACCAATCCTCTCTGACCTATCCACTCCCACTCATGTAGCCAATCACGTTAGGCCATGTTAAAAAAAATAACAACTACAACTGCACGCCAACTGAAATGGAATGTTCAGCTGGGGCAGGGACTAAAGTCTGTCCAGAATTAACAGTAGAATGGAAAATGGAATCATGTGCATGAAAACAGGTGAAACACTTTTGAATGGCCGTGGGTCAAAGCCGTCCGAGACCGACTGACATCGATGAATATCAGTTCAGTTAGAAGTGTGGGCAGTAATTAGAATGCACCTATTTGACCTAGTAGGGGCATAAGCATTCACAAGATGTCATCACTGTAATAGCCTAGCATTATAAAGTAATTGCTCATTTATTACCTTGTGTTTCCCTTCCATGCAAATGCCAGTCAGCCGAGAGGCCGTGTGGCTTTTGTACAGGACTCTCTCGAGACCATGAGACCCACATGAAAGCCTCATCGCTAAACCTCTTCTATTCGGGCTTTTGTTCCAATTATCAATCCCATATCATCATTATCATCTTTACATTTTTGCCAGTGGTAAAATTGGTCAATAGCCAAATGACGCACTTATATTTAAAGGGCTTTTAGAGTCCGTTTAAAGTCTATTTTAAGTCTGTGACATATCTTCCCTCGCCCCAAAAAGCGCAAATCCTCACTGCACTAGTTGTGAACACGAACAGCCGTTGACAGGAAACCATAATTCAAATGAATTATGCCAGCCTAAAACTGTAACAGCTCTCTCTTACAAAACACACACACATCCTTTTTAGCCAAAGGGGGGAAAAAGACCCAAGTAGCGTCTACAGAAGCATGCCGTAGGCGTTGGGATGCACGCCTGAGACAAGAAAGTGCGGGAATAGCTACTTCAGGCACGCTCGTCTCTTCTTCCCTTTCTGACCTTTTCACTCCTGTCCAGCCAGACCAGCAATCTCCTGGTCACAGCCCGGTGATCTGGCCACACACGGTTGGCATTAGGGAGAGAGGAGTGTCGCTTGCTATGGGCTAGCAAGGACTTGCTGTGTCACAGCTGTTGGGACAGTGACAAGAGGCTGTCATTTCAGTTTTCGTTGGACGTGACAATAGTCTTGGATAACCTCTTCAAAAAGGACGGCATCTTATATTTTCTTGGTATCGGATCAAAAAGGAGCCCGACCCAAAATTCTGTGACAAAAATAAAAGAATGTGAATGTAACACACACACACTTTCTCATTTTGTAAGTGTGTGAAGCTTTTATTCATACTGTAACAACCCATCCTTTCACTTTGGGTTCTTCTACAGTACTTCTATTAAATGCAATGCCAGTGTTTTTATCATCCAATTTGGATTTTATTTGTTACTTTTTATGTAGGTGGCTGTCTGAAGGGCAGCGTATGTTTGGCTCACAAGCTGTGGTAAATATAGCCTGTGTTTAACATACGTACCGCGACAAAACCAAAACTTGTAAATGGTCACAACTGTTTCCTAGGTAACCAAAAAAAGCGCAGGAATAGTGGGCACGGAATGTTTGATCGGCGCAGAGGGGCAGGGCCAAACCAAACCACATACCAAACCACATACGCACAGCCGAATGGCCGGCTGAACCCGCTACACCCTAGTTTAGCGACTGGGTGTATAAGTAAAAGTACACCCCAGCTACACGTACAACAGGAAATACTGACTGCATTCCCTGCAAGGATTTTCCCATCAGAGTTCCAAACATGCTCTTTTTTTTGTGGGGATTTTTCAGGCCGTTCCCCAGACAGTGGCTTTCCCCCGCCTGTCCAGACACCGATGTTGATGTCATTTACATTTTTAAAGCTTTGTGACTATCGGTGCAAATCACCTCACTATATTCCAGTGCATTGGCTGACGGAAAATCTGTTGCCTGCAGGTCCCAACACGTAATATGTTGTTGACATATGCACAATTCCCTCGCCTAATCCACGAAACCTATGGCACTTAGCTCTATAAGTGCCTATTAAGCCATTTCTGCAGAGGCCCACATGGAGAGCATTAATACGACAACAAGAGCTCAGGGAGTATATGAACACGCTGGATGATATTACACATACATTATTATCACCCTTTACTTGGCAGGCAGGCCCACACAAGCAGCATACCATTGGATGTTCATGTATGGGTGCTCAAATGTTATGTCATAAAACCATTTTGACAATATTTAGCGAATAAAATTGGATATATTGTATCGAAGCAAATTATTACCAATCATTTGCAAAGCGTCTAAAACTCGTTTCATGTGCAAATCCCATTGTTTGTGGAATCTGTGACCCACCTTATTAACTTTCCAAAAGGAGATCCTCAAATAATCACCCACTGTAAGCAAGGCCAAACCTTATAATCACTTACGCTACTATTGTAGCATCCACTGCCTAAACCCTGACTAGGGCACTTCTGTACAGGAAGTACAGTTACAAGTATTAAATAGCCCATATCAATCAATTGTCCAACTGTCACGTTGGACGAGCTGAACATTTTGTCGGTTGGTCCAGTTAGTCCAGCCCTGTCAGGGGACCTTTAGGGAGTGGGGCATGTCGCATGGGCATCAAGGATGCTTACATGTAGGTCCCTTTTGGCTGTACGCGCACACAGGTTTTTTTTTTTTATTGTGTGGGACTGCGTGGGCGTGGCCAGACCACACTTGATTGACATCTCCCTGACTCCCCTATGTCAATTCTGCTGCACCTGGTAGGGGGGGCAACCTGCCCAAGCCTAATCAGACACGAGGCACTCTGAACACATAAAACCATCTAACCTTAACAATTGGAGATGCACCAGTCAACCGGCCATCAGTCGGACTTGGCTGGTTTTCGCCTCGAAGACGCGATCAGCAACCGGTTGGTGTTTGGTTTATTTCGGTTGGTGTTTGGTTCATTTCGGTCGGTGTTTGGTTCATTTCGGTCGGTGTTTGATTTATTTCGGTCAGTGTTTGGTTTATTCCGGTTGGTGTTTGGTTCCGGAAGGGTTGGCCTATATGCTCCATGCACACACTCTGTAATGTCTGCAAAGGAAAAGCTAATAACAATGAATATTACATTAGTTTTAATGGCCTTTCTTGCGGCAATAATTGATACCCTCTGACCGCGTTTTCCCCCAAATCAATTCAGGAAGCTCGCTGCTGATGTTGGGGTGAGATTGTTAAGACAAACGGTCCTCCGCCATCGCTCCGGCTGTGATGCCAATCAGAGTGGACAGTCCACGCTGTGCTGAGTGCTGACGGGTGCTCTGTTGCTCTCCCTCTTCTAACGGCCGCAGGGACGCTCTGTTGACCCCAGTGGGGGTCTTTTCCATCCCTTTCGCTCCAAACCTCGTACAGGTCAGGGCACAATAGCCCCCCCTCCACCCCCCCTCCCCCTGCCCCGCCCTAAAGGACAGCTTCTGAGTTACAGATTGCTTTTTGGGAAGCCCCATTTGTTTCCATTATGTTCTCGACAGCGGAGATCCTCAGAAGTCTTCAACTGAATTAAACGGTTGCCATGGTTGGGAAGGCCACAAATAAGGTCCAAGTGACAATTGGAGGGGATTTATACCTTTAATTGGTGTGTGATACTAACATTGGGAAAGCTTCTTTGGTAACACATTGATCTTGCTGAGCAAAACATCTGACTGTTCTAACAGGTGGAGGAACGGGTATTATATCTGTTGACTTATATCAGAGGTGCTCAGGGACAAAACAATTGTCAAACATAAGTCATTCAAACCTACATTTGATGATGAATGTCTTATTATTGTTGGGAGACAAGCTCAGCCTTTTCCAGGGAACAGCAAACTGGTGCCACTTAACACTCACACAAAAACACATTTTTTTCACGTCGTCTGTGCGTAGTGTTAGCTTAATTGCTATCTGCCTCTGCTGTACAACGATGCCCACTCATCTCAATAGACGGGTTTGGATTCAAGCCAGGGCATGATTGCACTAACCATTTATGAATAGTTGACTTTTTGTGTGGTTCCTCTTTGACAGTTAACCATGCTTGCGGTAACAGGCACACAATACCCTGATTAGGCAAATTACTGTCAAATGGATGAGATGGCCTACAATGTTTAATAATATTGGATATTGGATATGATTTAACTTCACACTTCAGCCTCCTCAGGGGACCCTTGGTGCACAAATGGAATAACAACATCCAAAATAAGTAAGACTTGAGAGAAATGTTGATATGTTTAGTGGGTATTCCTTATTCTATATTATATTTTATATCCATTTATAGACCATTTGTCTATAAATGAATGAATATGTAAGCTCTTTGAGATTACTTGGTAACCCTTTTCACTCACTCTCACTCTCATTGTTGTCATTGTACTGGAGTATACAACGAGATTCAGAAGCACCAGCTGAATATAAAAGTATAAAAATAAATAAAAAAGTACAAAGTAGCTCTAAGCCATCTTACAGCTCATTTCAATGACTAGATTGATTAATTGGACTCCAGCTTTGCTAAGTCCTGACTCTAATTAACTTTTGTTTAGGTCATTAGCCCAGGGGTTCCCATGCTTTTTACAAACTACCATGTGAATGTTTGAATGATGTATTCAATAGGGACAAGAACAATCATTTGTGTGTAGATAAAACAGGTTGTTTGTTCATTATTGTAACCTAGATGAAGAAATGTATACATAAATGCAGGTGCAGTATTTTTCCAAAGAGTTCACGTTCTTTGACTCATGCCACTGTATTTGCCCACTGTGTGGTTACCATAAGCACATCATGTTTACATGGCCCTGTGTCCTGTTGAAATGCCACTAGAAGAACTAGAGCACTCTGCCGTTCAAGAGGGGCTAAATGGGGATTAATCTGACATCTGATAAATTATTCATTGAGAACAAGCTTGACACAACACAAAACAAGGTAAACCACTTCTGACATTTTATTCACATGCTTTCAGCTGACAATCCTTAAACGGTACATGCTGGGCTCTGTAGTTGACAAGATGTCAACGCTGTTTGCTTATACACATTTGCCAACATAAGAAAGAAAAGTATAGTATTTACAGGGCAAATATGATACAAAAATTTCCTTTTCAGGTGTTGATATTTTTTTTATCGTTCAACCCTGTGTGGATCATTATATTCATCTGAGCTGAAACTATGAAGTAAATTACAGGTATAAAAAAATCCTAAAACATTGAGTAAACAGTATTTTATATATACTAAATATGCTATATGAGCATAGACACTAAAAACACCTTTTAACCTTTTTTCCTTGTTTTTATGTGACAGTGACACTATTAGGCTGCTTAAAAACAATAAACGTTGGGATTCAGAAAGATAAAATAATAACAATAATAATATACACACTGCTTCTGCTAATATATAACACTACTCAAACACGTTCGATAATGCCTTTTATAAGCTATACTGTAGGTCATGTGAAGTGAAGAGTATTTCTCTTGTGGTGTAGGTGGTTACATATCAGGGACACACTGAACGGTGTCCAATAATATTAATATAATAATGAAGACACACAGAGCTGCATGCTACTGCATCAACTGCCAGAAGGGGGTGGAGCAGATACACAGTGAGGATGCGAGACCGTCACTGGTAGCAGTACTGCTGCGATATTACACGTTATAATCATGCTGTATTAATTGTTATTATCTTATTATTATCATGTGCTGACAGAGCTTAAATCTCTAATCTTAACCAGATCTTGTCTATTATATTAATTGTTGTCTTACAATAAAATCCTTAGAAATGATCATGCTGTTGTCAATTGGGAAGAGTTATATATATACTGTATGTATGTATATATATATATATTCTCTGAAACCACAACAACACGAACTAATGATTGTTGAGTTGTTGCACCCAGCCAAGACCTGCGTTGTAACCAAGCCTTGGCTCATTCCCCTGCACTTAGCGTACTTAGCTTTGCCGTGTGATCAGCAGCTTCTCACGGGAACGACAGGTCCCACACATGCAGACACAAGCGCTGCTCCTTGCTAGGTCCTCCCAGACCATGGCGACTAACGGGGCGGATTGCTGATGATCGATCAGTGACTTGCCCGTTTCTGCCTCCCTCCCTCCCTCGCTCCCTCTCTTCCTCCCGCTCTCGCGGTCTCGCCCGCTCTGTCGCTCCCTCGCTCTCTCGCGCTCTCCCTCCCGCAGGCTCCCTCCCGCGC
>JAOEHI010035519.1:0-13850 GCA_025447815.1 Percopsis transmontana | reverse complement strand
ACAGATCCCAACCATTGGCCACTGCACGGAGGACCAGCCAGGTTGTGGCATCTCCAAAAACACCCCCAGTCCCCCCCCCCCCCACCCCACACCCACCAGACATGGGTGGATGAAAGCATGGGGGAATCAAATATTAATAGAGGAAGTGTACAGTAATATCATGTGTAGTATGTGTTGAGCATACTGTCACAAGTGTCTAAAGCTAGAAAAATACCATGCTGGGTAGATTTTTCCCCTTCTGGTCTGGTGAGGAAGTAACCTGTCATTGCACAACTACAAAAACAACTCCCGCTTCAACTGTTGCGCTCTAGGCTAGCGTGGTTTAATCGCCTATCTAACTGTATGGGACGGAAAGCACCAAAGTCTCTCTGGGTCTTTGCCACACCTCATTTGCACTGTAATAGTCACGATTACACCTACCCACACGCCGTCTTTTCACGTTTACTCTCATGTCATATTGGCTGCATTGTCATTTATTTAACCCTTGTGTGCTGTAAAACGAATAACTTCGATGGTGCATTGTTCTTAAAGCAATACAGAAATGAAATGTCGGCTAGGCAGAAATACTACCAATATATCTATTGTGTTTATCTCAATTGTAAACTATAATACAGACTATGGTTGGCTTCTACTGTACATCAAAGTAAAAAAAAAAATTTAGGAAATGTTCTAGTGCAAAGACAAAAGCAGGCTGGTTCCTGGTGCAATCATGAAATGTGTGTGCATGTATGAGAGAAAAATAAAGTTGAAGTGTTGTGTGTAACAATGTGTTCAACCAGGATTGTTGTCAGAAATGTCCCTGGAAGACTTGTGAAATGTATTGCTTGACTATTTTAGGGAAGTAAGCTGTATACAGCGACTCCTCATTGTGAGAAGTGTTTTTATTTTCTTGCAACTTTCCAAAGAATTTCCTCACAGATGAATTTATAGTAACATGGTTCATGAGCCGGTATGATCATGAAATGCTCTTTTATTGAACCACCATTTGCCTCATGCAAGAGCCACTCCTCCTCATGGAGCTGTTGGTTCCTGCTTTTTCTTAAGAACTCGTGTATTGTGGATAATAGTAGCATTACAAAAACAATACCAGAACTCCCACACCTGTGTACTGTAGTGTGTGGGTCACACACTACAGAGCTCCTAGGCTTGCACAAGTCTCCGATTACAATATGTATAAATATAATAATAAATAAATGAGGGAACAATTGTCTGGACTTCATATATTACTATACGATTACTGTCAGGAATTATAGCATTCAAATGTTTGTTTGCAAAACCAAAAAATGTCAGAGAACTGAGGATCCAAAATTTGTTTGGATTATACACACATTGAAGTAACTTTTGTCTGATCAATGTCTATTGTAATGTCTAATTTGTTTAATTGTTTTTTTGCATGTTTGCATGCAAAAATATTGTTTCATTAAACAGTGAGGTGTTTGAAAAAACATTCAAGATATATCGTAAGTAAAGTGAATACCTCTTGATATAGATATAGTCCACCTGATATCCCCAGTGGCAAAATGAGGTCAGATTTTTTCATTGCAACTGACAGACTTCAAATAAGCAACTAAAGCTTCACAATATTCAGTAATCACTTCACAGTATTTTCCTTGAAAATAAGGTTTGCAAAGTTATTCATGAAAAATAATAAAATATATGTATGTGAAGCCTTTCTGTTATGTTTGCATTTTTAATAGCTTACATTATCATATATTTTTGTTTTGTCTGACAAATGTAATGCATATCTGTATACTGTACATGGCAAATTCAACAAGTCAAACAGCGCTTTAACTTCCCATCCTGTTTAATAATGCAAAACTGACACCTTTATCTTAACTATTATATACATATTTTATTAAAAAAACATACATATTTACAGTGCAAATACCAGACACAAAGGGCCACCAAAAGATAAGAAGTGCTTCTACCATGATTTTTATGTATCAATGTTTATAAATACATAACTGTGATGTGAGGATAACGGAACATTCTGTAGCTTTTCATACAAATGTATATACACTATGGTGTTTCTAGATTCTAAACAGTCTATTAGTGTTGTGTTTGATAAAACACAACAATGGCCACACAAGACCTGAGCTCAACATAAACAGATATGGTTGTAAGGCTTAAAAGGCTATTGTTGCTCTTCATATTTTCGCCAATTTCCGGCGAGAGCTCACACACAACCTTCGAATAGCTTAATGATCCCAGACCCACCAGAACGCTCAGTGCGGTAGAAGAGGAGTTGCAGAAAATGGAGAGGTTTAGATGTTGACGAATGTCACATTCAGGGTCACCAACAAGTCATCCACAACCACAGGCTCAGAGTTCATCAATTGCTCTGAGAAAAAGTCTTTTCAGTCAGTGTTTATGTACAAAGAATTCTTCATATTTGTCTAGTTGTGCTACTGGCAGCAGTTGATCTGTTAGGGGAATTTGAAGAGGTCGTTTGAGTGGCTTGTTCCCAATATAGCGTAGACTTGGTCTAGTTCATCTACAGTGAAGAAAACAGAAGACAAGATCAGAAACGTAATATCTATTAGTAATTAGTAATAAAGCTACAAAATCATACAAAAAATTACATTTAGCACAAAAATTAAAAAACTGATTTGCCTTGTTCAAGTCCAAGAGAGGACACTTTGTATTTTGAAGATTAGAATATCAACTATTTTAGATATTTTGAGTTCTACAAAGACCAGATTTGCATTATGCCAGCAATAGCATCACACTTTGCTAAACAAATCCATAAATAAATGTTCATATAGGACAAGAATGCCCTTCATGTCTATGCCTAGGTTAGTGACTTTCAATAACAAATGTAGGAACAGTAGGAAATGCCTGTTATAGACTAACATTAATTGACCTTAGAAGTGATTAATTACATGCATTAAAATACATATAGGCCTCTCAAGACTTTGGGTGAGTTTCTTGTCTAGATCAATTTACTTAATTTACATTCCTTTATCTACTCTATGGTAACACCTCACTAAGCTTACAAAACAAATCTACACATCCATTTATTCAACCAATCATCCAGCAGCATTTACCTGCGGAAGTGTCACTCCATTGGCTCCCTGGGCTAGAGTAGGAGGAGTCTGTGTATGCTTCATTGCTCAGGTACCCAGTGCTGTCTGAACTGCTTTTCAACCAGTTTTGGTCTAGTTCCTCTAGTTCCAGCTGCTGGCAAAGCTGGAAAAGCAACACTGGAGTGAGCCTAGTCATATTGTTCAAAAGATTTTGTATTGATGTCAGTGTTTCAAGTTAGAACACAAATCAAGCATAATCAGGCTAGCATGGGTAATCCTGCCAATGAAATTACATGCTGGTGTAGCATTAGGAGCTCATAGCTAGACTCACCGTAATCATGTCTGCTTCCCCATAGCCTTGAAAGTAAAGAAACCACAGAAGAAAATAAAGAAAAACCATGAGTACACAGTATAAATCAAAAAGTGTGGCAAAAAACACTATTAGGTTCTAAGCTACTCAAGTTTAAATCTGTTGGACATTACATTAGGTAACTGTAAGATGGTCTTTACAGTTTCCTACCAACTGTGGAAGTGTTATATTCCTACCTGGACTGTGCTCAGGGGAAACTTCAAATCTTCTCAACAGGTCACTTGTACTGTCAATTTCCACTGAGGTTACCCATTCAGGAACTTCAGTTGTGCTCAGATATGGAAGGTCTAGGAGGAAAACAGACAAACATAGCATGGAATAAGCTTGGTACTGTATGTTTTGTTATGTCCATCCTTGAAATAACAATATGGATTAGATGCACGTAGTATATTCCATTTAGTTGATGACATACAAAAGAAAAAAAATACCTAACATCGGTGAATTGGTGAAGCTAATCAAGCTGAATCAAAGTTCATAAATGTGTGCACATTTAATTAAAGATAAACTTGATTTTAAATGGGAATAATAACAAAGCTACTGATTTGTATCGTATGGTTATCTTACCTTGGTGTACTGTGCTGTCGACTGTGTTCTCCTGTGTGGTCACTGTGTTGTCATGAAGCGGCGTGTGGCACTCTGTAGGAGAGCCTCTGTCACTGTAGTCCATATCCTCCGATGATGTAAGGTAAGTGTTCTACACCAAGACGCAAAAACATTCAGTTATAATACCCCTATTAGAAGTAAACACTGACATTCTGCCAGTCGGTGCTGCAAATACTGTAAAGTGATGTGATGAAAGTCCATAAAATATATATTTACCTTTCTCCTCCTTCTAGTTTGGTTGGTTTTGCTCCGCTTATCTGATGGAGGATGAAACATAAGTTTATTACTTTTGGAGGTGACTGACAATGCTATTACTATTTAACTGCAACAAATTCATTTCAAGGTATAGGTAACGCTTATTTCCTGTCTTTCTTTGTGTGTTTTTTACCTTTAAGTTTTGTGGGGGCCTCAAGCATCCTGTAGACACGCATAGCTTGATGGCCTTTATTTATGCTGCGATCTTTAACCTCCTGAATGTCCGGAAGAGAATTCATTGCACAGCGAAAGTTGGCTTTCCATGTCTTTGGGTCAGCAGCGGTTTGTCCTTCTATGTATTTTCCTGTGAAAACATAGAAAAGCATTTAGTTACATTAAACTATACTGTTGATTGCAATTGTATTATTTGCATGTGTGTGTGTTTGTGCACGTGTATAGCTGTGTGTATCCATGTTGTGAGCTTACCTGTGTGGATGGCCCACTTTTTGAACAAACTGGCATCCTTATCCACTTCCCAGCCATGTCTTGCAGCGTGTTTCCAGGGAATGGAGAACATAAATTTTTCCTGTAAAACATAATAACAACTTAGGACTCCTGTGATTTGTTATCTGTGATATTTTATCTCTGATAAACATAGGCCAGGTCTGAAAGTGCTGATTATTAGGCTATAGGCACTGACCCTGTATGTTTCCACACAGGATTTCTTAAAAACAGTCGAGCCTCTTACCTTGTCCACCCAACTCAGACCGGCAATGCTATTGGACTCAATCATCTTCTCCAGCCACGGCCTCATCCTCATTCTTGCCACCGGCATGACTTCCTATACAGACAACAGAAGGGAGGTATGCTGTAAATATACAAGGAAAGCAGGGCAAATAATTCCCGCCTCAAAGTCAATGCATGTGGTAGAATAACATTGCTGAGTCTTTGCATAGTGGTCAAATTACAGCACAGCATTAGCGAATAAAAGACTGTAGTTTACAATCACCCAAAAAAATTGTAATAGCCTATTATTAACAAAGCTTTACATTTTATAGTAGGCCTAGTTTCCTGGAAGTACGTCTGCAACTCGTTTGTAAAAAAAAAAACTAAAATTTTAAATTTTAAATTTCAAAATATAGGAAACACGCCAATAAATAATTTTGCTGCAGAATATTACGTGTAAAGTTAGAAGTCTGGCCAAAAACATATAATATCCTTTCTATAGCCCAAGTCCTTGCGGACAAACACACAAGCCATATGCATGAGCTTTAGGCCTACTAACAGTAGACTACCCCTCACGCCCCCGGGAAAGCACAGAAGGAATTCAGTAGGCTCCTATGTTAATTCTCAGGTGCATTCACTTTATGCCGTGCAGTCTACTTTCCACACCTGACAAAAACAAAAACAACAGTGGAGGATGCAAGCGACTGATCACCAAACGGAATATTTATGGTGAAATAGTAGAGCAATAACACTTGATTAAAGAAACACTTACAGTTTGAATTGGAAGTATTTATCCCTCTGCGAAAAATACTTGTGAAAAAGTTAAGTAGTATGTCGACTGGTTGATGTGCAGAAGAAGGTAAGTTATTCCCGGCTTGGTAGTCTACTATAACTTCATGCATCTAATAATGAATGCTGAAATAGAAGTGCTCTCTAGTTTTATATTCAGCTATGGGTGGGTTTTCCCCATCCGCGCATGCGCAAAACAGCAGTCGTAGCGCAGAGAGCTCACCAGCGTGGCTTCTGATTTCTCGGAAATCATCTGTGTTGAAGGCAAAGCGATTGAAGGAGGAAGTTAACAACAATACATACAGTATTGCAGTAGCTAACGTTGCACGTCCCTAAACGGTGCCATTCTACAGTCTGCACAGATCTAGGAGTTTCTTTATGATATTTAGCATTTTTATATAGTGAAAACAATGCTTCAGTCTTTAATCTCAGTAAGTTAATGTAATTTATAGCTTTCAATACTACAATTAGGCAACTTGCTCAAGGATGCTTACAGGTGGGCCAACTTTGGGGCTTGAACCCACAACCTTCTGGCTGAGAGTCCAACACCTAGACCACTAGACTATCCTGCTCCCTATATTACTATACTTTTATTATTACTTGAAGCAAATAATCCTTTACAGTCTATGATGTGATCATATGAGGGTTGATCTTCAATGTTGATAAATGGCAGTCGTAAACAAGCCAGAGAAGTCGTTGGATTTACTGGAAACGATGCAGTATTTTTTAATGATCGACAGGGGGAGCTCAACTGAATCAAAAGTAAGCTATACTGTAGATCCTGTGACTCAGGTTCCCAAAATAGAAGTCCTATTTAAGCGGGGACGTGAACATCCTTTATGCCAACTCTGGTATGCAGATAGGCCTACCTTGACAGTAGTCTACATTGCAAAACCTTTCAGTCAAATATTCCACAAACATCGTTTAAACGTGTATTATTGGTTTATATGGGCGTTGAGTGCTATATTGTAGTAGCCTAGTCTCCGCACATTGCTGTATAGGGACTTCCCACCACGTGTTTTCTACACCAGGGAGAGTGAACGGGGCGGGTGTGTTCGAGTCTGTGATGGAATAGCGGGGAGATTTCCAGCGGAGTTTTCGGCGGGAGAAAAGCTGTGGGATTTCCCAACGAAACAAATCTTTGGATTTAAAGGGGAATATCGCTTTTGTTTTCCAAACTTTTTTTTCTTATGCTTTAAACCTATGAGTTAAATCAACGCTGCAAAGTTACAGATGAATGAAACAATTGAGCTGTGTCAGAACTGTGATTATTGGGAATTGGTAGGGTTGAATGTTAGGCTCCATTGTGTATCCTGCAACATGGATTAGCATAGCATGTATTAATTGCATAAGCATAAAGTTACACTAAAGACATGTTACACTAAATTCATGGTTATGCTTATATTTACTGGCAGGTTACACAGGCTACATTAAAATATGCTATAACTGCATTTATACATTTACATCACATGCTATGAGTATAAGTAGGCCTACCTACTTAAAAAGATCTAGATTGCACAAGGGAATGTGCAATCTAGAATGTGCAATCACAATAGCAACCAAATATAGCCTAATTAATTGAAGTTATAGTGAAACAGTATCCATTATGTATCAGCGGACTATGCAGTGTGTAGTATAAAAATGTGTGCGATTAAGGGCCAGAGTTGAGAGGTGGTGGTTTCTGAGGTCCAATGTCCAATTGTATGAGACCTTAGTCGTGACAATGTTTTCCTGCTTCATCTGATGTCAGCACTGACGGTGAGGTCTGAAGATGTCCTCATTAGTGATTATGGTTTCTCTTATTGTCATTATATAGGCCACCTCCACCTTACAGAAGAGGAGATGGAGGCTTTGGGATGAGGCAAGCTGCTTGTGTGTCCAATCTGCCCTGGGCCATCTGCTTCCAGGGCTCACTGACACTGAATCAAGTCAAAGCTCTGCTCAGTTATTGTGTGCCTCTACATCACATAGGAAAGAGGGAAGAGCTGAAGGAAAATTAAAAGGGATGAGGTATTGAGGGGATGGGAATAGGAAATTATTTTATGTTCAACTCAGCTGGTTTTAAAGTGTCTATTTATTGACCAGCGGGCATAGTGGAGTTGAAGTAAGAAGCCAGGCAGCATTGCACACAACAATTGACCAATGTGTGCATATGCACGTTTGCTTCATCCAATCGTGTGTCTTGGGTCTGCATCAGAGAAACATGGTCACAGACAAATACAGAGCCTAAAAGCTGCATACAAACCACAACATAAATCCTCCATTCATATTGTATATCCCAAAGGAGAATCATGTCAATCGCCCAAATAAAGTCTGTGTATTATGGATGTATAAAAATGTGACCTGTTTTGGTAGTGTGGGTAATGTAGTTTACAGCTTTTCGACCGTTTGCTTCTCATTAGCAGTATGCTAGTTTTGGTAAATCTAACGCTTAAAATTGACCATTTACAAAGGTGATCATACAACACCAATTAACTTTTATAACAAAATGACCTTATTTGGGAAACTGATCTGATTCTCCTACGTGAGATATGAATGGGAATTTTTACATAAACAGAGGATAAAATGTTGAGGGCGTGTCGTGTCCTAAATAACAACGCCACTCTATTCCTATCAACATTGTGGAAATAGCACTGAACTCTGCTCAGCATGGTGTAGAATAGTGCATATGGAAATATGGAAATACGGCATGCCTTAAACATTAGCTTTTAAAATAGGCCTTACGAAATATTGTAGTGATACCAGATTCTTAGAGTAGAAGGCTGGAAAAGTTTTTGTTTACTAAAAGTCTCATCTCATCTCCTCATCTCAGTTTCCCCCTTTCTGGCTTGGCTGCCTCCTCTTAGATGAATTTTCCCTTGTCCTCCGCTTGACCCATCCCAACAACTTAGGAGCAGTAGGCGGCACACCATGGTCGATGTATTAACAAAACATGCATGTCTTTTGGTGCATGGAGCACCCAGAGGAAAACCACATTCATAATATTTTTCCTCACCAGAATATTTTTCCTCACCACCCTCCCAAACAGCCTATAGGTAAGGTCTAAGCTAGAAATAAAAATTACATTTCATTAAATTTTCTGTGTCATATGTCAAAGGGTACACATTTTGAAAGTGGGTGGCCACTTTCTATACCACTGTAAGTAGATTTAAATACACACACACATGTTGCATAATTGTCCAAAATACCATAAAATCACAAAATACTATACAATCACCAAAACAACTAAAATTGAATTTCCTTCGGGATCAATAAAGTATCTATCTATCTATCTATCTATCTATCTATCTATCTATCTATCTATCTATCTATCTATCTATCTGTCTATTTATCTATCTACTGCATTGATAGAACGAAATACATTTGAAGCCTCTTTGCTTTCTGCTCCATCGGTCTATTCATTTTAGAGCTGCACTGTGAAATAGCTGCCATCAAGCTCATTTCATTTATCAGTTCAGACCCTGTTCTGGTTGTAGTTCCTGAGCGGAAATGTTTCAATGAGGGAGTCAGGGCAGCAGTCTCACTTTATTGCCTGCTGTAGCCATATAGAGCGCCTGCCCTGCATGTTGTTTACTGTCACATGCACTTCATATTCACTTTGTTCGTTTGCCAGAGACACTTTGCAAACAGCTGTTGCAGTTTCATACACTTTTCATTTGTCTTCTTTAGCCTAATTATAATGTTTTTTTCTATATATTGTATTTATTTTATTAACTTTTTTTTTTTTACCCTTACCTGTTAAACATTGTTGAGGAAAACAATTAACTACTGCTACTCTGTAGATCTGATAAATAAACTTTGAACTTTAAAATGCCAACTTGTATTTATCACAGTGTGCTAACATGACATAGGTCATTTGGTGGATGTGCCATTCAGCACTATGTGTAAATACATTTCAGCATGGATGTGATTATTTGGTTTCTCAAATGATTGCTTTGCTGGGAGCTGCCTATTGGGACTGCATATTATAACTGCTTATAATGTTTACTGCTGTACAAATAAATAAACACACCAAGCAAAGCTAAGTACACCAATGCAGGCTTGATATTATGTATCCCCTCATCTCCTCTGCTGGGAGATCACCAACCTATAGCCTATGATCAGATTTTAAAAAGCCTCTTCTGTATTTACGGTAAATGTTTTCACAGTTCCAGTCCTACAAGTTTGTTCCTTATCTGATTCTGTTTAACGGTTTGTCTGTTAAACATTGCTCACCCTAAATTGTAGATGTCTTTGAACAATATAAAGATGTATAAAGTTTATGGACATGCCCCCAATGACTCACAACCTTGCTACATTGTCAAGATGTTTACAGCCATCTGGTTTGACTTCACTGTAGTGTGTGTGTGTGTGTGTTGGGGGCCTACCCCCTGCCCCCAACACACACAGAAGACGGAAAAACAGAGAAAGAGATGAAGGAAGTGAAAGGTTACACCGTTGGACGCGGCAGATGTGAAGTCCTGGAGACCATGAGCCGCATGGCAAATCACATGATGCCAACCATCCCCACTGCGCTAGCCTACTGTAGAAAAGTGGTTCTCTACAACCTCCCAACCCTCCCAAAAGAAGACTGCACAGAGATTTCAGGACCTTGAAATGGTCTTTTTGAATTTTTTTAACTACAGTTTTATAATATTTCACGAATGCACATTTATACAGAAAGATAATTTTTTGGGGGGGAGCCATGAGTCCAAAAAGGTTGAGAACCACTATTGTAGAAGACAACAGTGTAAGATAGTAAGAATATATTGTATGTTGTCAGTGCAATTTCTGTCTGGTTGAATATTGATCCATAGAAAGAATCTGATAGCTAGTATTATCTTGCAGTGACCAAATGATCCCCCTCTCCCTTTCCCTCTCTCTGTATCTCTCTCTCTCTCTTACCCACACGCGTGCGTTGTCTTTCTCTCGAACCTAATACGGTTTGGGGGACATAGGCTTTTTCAAGGTTATATTAGTTCAGTGGGCGTGTCTTGCAGTCACGTGCGAGGGATGCGAGGTAACTCTGTGTCAAAGCTGCTCCCTGTGATAGCCATGGCGTGATAAATATTTAAATTCAGAGATTAGTGTGTAGCAGGCTACTGTTTTCACATATTTACTGTTAGAATATGAAATAACAGAATTGGTGACACATTAGAATTAGAATTAAGGAAGGGTTACGGTATACAATTAACGGCATACAAAAAACTGGTAATCCAGAAAAAAATATAGAGACAAGAGACAAGGATTATAGTCGTGCATCCCTGATGTTAGTTAGTAACCACTTTCATCGGTATCATTTTCCTGTACGTCCTAGAAGACCTGCACGTCGTTCAGGCCATTGCGCAGCGGAGCCAAGTAGGTGAAGGTGTAAAAATCACTAGGGGAAAGATGCTTCAGTAGACTATTGGGGGAAATTGTTTACCCGCTAACCCCCAAACTCCCCCACCAAGCGAATGTACTGAAAACGGGTTGGACATTGTCAATCTTTAACCAGATCTCCCACTGTGGTTCGTCTGATATAAATTCTCACCCCCTAATCTCCCAGGTTGTCGGCGAGTTACTGCAGTCCGTCCATGCTGCAGTTGTGAGTTGCTCTCGCACCGGCTCCGTAGCTGCGACAGTTGACTCAATGAGAAAGACATGCTTGCATTCATCCTGGTGTCTGGGTCGCTCTGGATTATATTAGGTGAGTTTTCTTTTCCAAATTTTCTTTTTCATCTTTTGCACGATTAAGTAGGCTACTAGGTGATGATACCTGGCTTCCATGGGCATGACAAATAGCTAAAGGCTCATTGTCTTGAAAATGCCGGTCATCCTTTATACTGTTCGGGGTTATCCTGCTCTTTTGATTAAATCGCGTTTGGCTTTTTATATTGTAGACATGTAGTTTACTGGGTAGCTATAGGCAAATGTTTTGTTTATCGTGCTTGGCCTAGGTGGTAATAAAGCCGGTGAAATGTTAATTTCCGCGAAGCTACACGTGCAAAACCATGCTAGCGAACCCTAACCAGAACACACGTATTAGCATTAGCTTAGTGTATTTAGGATAACATACAAAATGATCGATTTCTATCCTAGCTTTTTAGGTTATTTTAGGTTATTTAATCAGCGCAGGTGATGTTAAAGCTGTCAGGCTGTAACATGCACACACACACACACAGAGGGATGTGTGATACGACTAAATATAGCCTATTGTAAATGAATGCATCTATAGCTTAATAATGTTGGACAGTGGAATTTATGCGCATTTCCACTGACGAGCCAGGGTATGTCTGGCCGACCAGCTGCTAAGGTCGTGTGACATTGTGCGTAGGAACCGGACGAACGTATACCACACGTCAGTAAATATCTTGACTTGACCATTACCCGTAGTAGATTTCTCTCAATACTGCAACATTGGAAACAGTGGTTTATACATCTTTCAGACACAATGCGCCATATCTAATCGTCTGAAATATAATTTGTACGTGTGGAGGCCAGAAGCCTTAAGACAGAGTCAAGTGTTTAGCCTATAGATGTCTCATACCATCCATGCCTCAGTGATGGGGAGGAGGGGAGATGAGGGGGGGCTGAGGGGGCAGGCAGTGACGTCAGCACCTAGCGCGTTGTTAAGGCTGCCGCTGATTGGTGGGAGCTGTCCGGGCGACCGGTGCTGAAGTCCTGCGGCCTACCGGCGCGCTGTGCACAACGGTGCTCGACATCCTCCATCTTTTCACGTTAACGAAATCCTCTCGTTTGGATGCCGTTGTCGTCGTCTTTACCGCATTTCAAACATGCCATCCCTTGCTGTCTTTATGTTGTTTGATTAACAGATAATAAGTGTAGGTCTATATAGAGGTAAACCCGAGCTGATACAAAAGCTACAAAGCTTCCTGTAATGACATTTCATGACACATAGGCTATAGTCATTCATCGGCCCCTCCTCGATATTAATAATTAATTTTTTCACCAGCTGGTATAGCCAACACAGACCTGTAAACCTATTCTTTTTCCTTCTTGATAATTAATTAATAGCATGGGCTCCAGGTTCCACCCTGTAAGAGAAAAACGCATTCATCACCTATTGACCTTTCTCTTTGAGCAAAAACGCATATAGCCCATCTATCAGAGCATAGTACAGGGCTTATTATGCATAGATGTATATGGCTGAAGGAGAATGTGTTTTTGACATTTTGGCATTCAAATAACTATTACATATACACAACCTAACAGGTTGTGTATATTTAACAGATACAATGCTGGCTGAGTAAATGGTGTATACTATGTTACGCGTCTGGATGAATATCATCAACACATTTATTTAAATCATTGACCTTAAGGGAATGTGATTTAGTAAAATTGTAACAATATTGTGTAAAAAAAAAAGGAATGCATATTAGTGATTTGCTATATGTTTACCCTGGGTCTTATGCCAGTCAATAACGACACCTGGGGGTCTCCAGTGATGACTGAGTGGCTCTTAGCTGATTCAGCAGATCATTCTCTCCACTTAATGTGCTCTGAGGCTGTATTGAACCAAGGTAAAGGGCTGAACCAGCGATTCTGGCTTCTCGCATGCTCAGGTGGTTCATTTTGAATTCTTTTAACCGGTCAGTTCTCAAACTATTAACATGAAGTTTTAAATACAGATTGTGAGCTATGAGCCATTGCCATTTCACACATGAAAATACGGACTAAGATAAAAACAACACAACCATGAACATAGCTGTAGAAATGTACACACATTTTATTAAAGATAATGAAACAAAAAAAAATAGTGTAAAAGGTTGTTTAAAAATCATTTGAAATCATTTTGTGACCCTTGAAAAGTTACCCGCGACCACTCGGGAGGTTCTGACCCCCACTTTGAGAGCCCTTCTTTTTTTATCGAAGAAGTGTTAGTCCTGTGTCGGTGCTGCCCCTGCTGGATTGAAAAAGACAGACATTTAATATTTTTATAATTCACTGCGATGTGGATTGAGCACAGAACACAAGTGTCTGTCTGTCTGTTTGTCTTTTGTTAAATGAAGTATAACAGACAGACATTTTGAAAATACACTGTAATTCAGACGTATGCATTAGGGCTGGGTAATGGAAAGGACTTCACGATACGATACATATCACGATACAAGGGTCACGATACGATTATATCACGATACATTGCGATACAATACATATTG
>JAOEHI010035508.1:0-23308 GCA_025447815.1 Percopsis transmontana | reverse complement strand
CTTTCAGCACCTTGTTGAATCAATGCCACGTAGAATTAAGGCAGTTCTGAAGGTGAAAGGGGGTCAAACACAGTATTGGTATGGTGTTCCTAATAATCCTTTAGGTGAGTGTAAATCATTGTACACTACTACCAGAAGAGTTCCAAAATTGGCTGAAAAAACATCAAACATATTTAAACCTCTCTGACTAGATGAGACCATAGTCGGAGGGTACAGAATTAGAGTCTGTATCAGTACACTGCTCGATACTGTGATGCTAGTCGCCTCCGAATAGCTCTAAATCTGCAGACTGACGAGCACCGACTCGGTCAGATTGTAAATTGGGGCTAAAATATAGAGTAAAATCAGGTAGTGTAACCCAGCCTTATAGTCAACATTCTAAGGCCACATGTATGCGTTCCAAACATATAAACATTAATTTATGTCCCAGACACAAATCAACGGACGGCAGCAGTCTTTTAAATTGCCTAAATTATTTTGGCAGAGAAAAAGTAAATCTCCATTTTTATTTGACTGATAAATGTTCCATGAAAGTTTAAAAACCAACGTGGACAGCCAATGTGGAGAAGTGAAGGTGTTTAATAAATCATTTAACATAATTTCATGTTAATTGGTCATATTTCTGACCTATGGTAAGTTGGTAACAAATATGTCACAAATGTCATAAAACATACCTAGGTTGTCAGTTTTGAGTTATAAAAACTAACCAGCAAGCTGAGTCAATCAGTGCCATGTCAGGTGAATGGCGACTCCACGAAGAGTTATTTTTATTTTCATTTTTTTTTCTGCTGAGCTCTGCCTTATTCTCTGCAAGCAATCGATATGATTACAGACCTCCAGAGATCTATGGTCCATGGACAGCACTCTGTAGCCCAGGACAGGGCACTAAAGACACATGCAGACCCAGCAAAAGAACAGTAATATTACGTAGCTCCAGTGCTCTGTAGGTGAGGACAGCACACTTGGGTGGATGCAGCAGCACACCTGTTCAGAACACAGTTTAAACTAAAGTGAAAAAGCCATTATCAGAGGGTGAAACTGTGAAAAATGTGTGGTTATGATTAACACTAGAAGCATGGATTGGCCAGTCTGCAAAAACAACTTTGCACTCTTATTAAATTCCAGGGCCCTCCTCTAATGACTTTTCCTATATATGTATGAGTTCTATCACAGAGTATTCTTTCATTTTCTAAATTGCTTCAGGAAAAGCTAGTTTAAAGCTAGTTTGCTTCTATTTCTGTCAAATTGCCCGGCAGCCTGGCTTTCAGCCCTGTTGCGTAAATTGCATCACAGCAAACTCTAATCAATCGCTCTCTTGCTCGCACACTCCCTCACGAGTAGTCGTATACGCGTGCATTTGTAACCGGTCCTGCATGGACACCACTTGACTTGAACTTGGAACCTCGGCGTGGGAGGAGGGTGTGCTGGGAAACAAAATGAAATTTTTATTGAGCTGGTAAAGGAGTTGTTTTTTTCGATTGGTTTTGAAAATGAAAAATCAAACAATGAAGAATGGCCTTACAACCATCTACAACTTTATACAAGAAAGTAGCCAAATAATTCTGACTTATTCAATATAATAACCAATTGAAACATAGGCTATTTGAGGGCAATTGACATGATAAATATGCATTCAAAATGTACCTATTATAATGGCATTTTTATTTAAATTTTTATTGATTTGCAAAATATAGGAAAGTAGGCTACACTGACGCAGGAGCTGAGCATAAAGTTCAAACAGACAGATGACGAACTAAGCATTTTAAATTTTTCGTTCGAAAAACGTTCTATGCACTGCAGTCTCGTGGATTCGAGAAAATGTTAATAACTTGCCTCTGCATCATTCGTTGATAAGAGACTGACGATAGCCTTACAGCCATCTACAACTCCATGCAGGGAAATGCAATTACTGTACATATCCTGTACAACCAGTGCATGAACATAACCAGTGGCGCCAGCAGAATTATATTTCTTAGTAGCCTACGCACAAAAATCCCCTGCCTGTGTTAGCCAGTGCGCATGCCTCCCACGTCGAGGTTCCGAGTTCGAATCTGGTGCGGGACTGTGCTGTCCATGCAGGACCAGTACATACGCATGCGCATAACGCCACTCAGTGAGTGAGTGAGCGAGCAAGAGTGATACATTCAGGTTTTTTTTGCATGTGACACATCCCCATAAAACTCGGATTACCCTACCGCATGCATTTCACAGACAAGCCAAAATGCCTGAAAAACGGCATCCAAATAAATAATGGTCACAATTTTATTTTCAAGATAGAACGTTAAAAAGTGAACAAATCATTTTTTTTAAATGTAAGCACGGTGCATACAGGATTACGCCTGCCGTCGCCCTTGATCGTAACTATAAGCCGAAATAAATATTATTTTTGACCTGGCCAGGCATGTAAGCGACATGTCTGTGGCACATGCTCCAAGAAGGCACCAAAGATGTGCTTGGAATTTTGATAAAGACTGTCAGTTTTGAAAATGACTCATCAGTTGATCGGGGGTACCCCATATACACAGTCCGAAAGATTGTCCACCAAGTTGCTGAGGGCTGAAAAAGTCGCACTCATGATTTACTAGACACAACCAAAGAAATTTATGCATCCTTCGCTCAATCCATCAGACAGTTTCAAATGATAATGGCGCAAAGAAACTGACTGAAACCGAAAATGACTTATGAACCGGAGTGGCAACTTTGGACTATTGTGCGGTCTCTTGAATATCTCTCCTCCTGAAATGGAAACAAAGCATAACACAAGGCCCACTAAATAGCACAAATGTTCAGGGAAGACAATGTATGACGTATGCCAACATGTAAACCAAAGAGCCTACTCTAGAGATGCTTTGAATGTTGATAATGAGACTCTCAAAACATTACCTCACTCAAAAACACCGAAATGAGGGAAACACACCGTGCCTACATTTATTTTTGAAATGCACGAGTTTTATGCTGGTGTTGTATCGGTAATGTGCAAAAAAACAGATGGGTGGGGCCATTTAAAAATGTTTCCCAAATGGGCTTACCCATTCAATATAATGACCAACCGAAACATAGGCTTTTTGAGGACAATTGACCAGTGATGAGATGATAAATATGCATTAAAAATTTACCTATTATGTGCCTATTATGATAGCATTTTTATTGATTTGCAAAATACGAAAGTAGGCTACACTGATGCAGAAGCTGAGCAAAAACCGATTCAGGGAAAGACGACAGTAGGCCGGCTGGCCAGCAGTTAGTGGACAATATTATCATGTGTCTGGTGGAGCCTTTCCTGGGGAAAGGAAGAAATGTAATAACAATTTCTTCAACTTGTTGGAACTGGCAAACAATCTTTTGGCAAACAAAACCCCTATTGTTGGCACAATGAATAAAAAAGGCAAGAAATACCATGTACAGAGGTGCAGTCTGAGATTTTCCTATGCAGTCTTTCCCTGAAATGTCCTGTGTTGTAGATGCATGTATCAATAATGTGTGAAAGAGTCTTGAAGTTCGCCTCGGCTCCTCAAAAAGTGTGATCTTGTCTTCCAAATATTTCTGCAGTGATTATTGATTTGTCAGCTGTAATTTAATGTTCATACATTAGGCTAGCACATAAGCGATGCATAGAATTACGTTGAAGGGAACTTTAGAGGTCGTTAGGATGGGGGGTTGGGATTATAACACCTATTGTCTGCTCTTGGTCTAGAGTCGCTCCACTTGAAATGCATCTCGGCACATTGCCTACTAATTAGGCAAAGTTCAAATCTTATATTGCTAGGCTAAGTATTTATTTACTTTGCCTGCATTTTTATTGTAGGCTATATCTCTCCTCTATAATTATATCTCTTGTAGGCTGTAGTTTTTTTCTAGATGGGTAGACTTTGTGTAAATAAACATCACACCCCATACGACTATAGTTCTACCATTGAGACAGGCTACATATTTTGTAAAAACAGCATTCATGAATATTATTCATTTCCAAGATATGCATTTTCTATTGGGCCACTTGTGTGGAATTAAGTTTGGCTGAGACAGTGTTGGCCTCTTTTATAAACATAATTTCACGTACATGATCTGTTAGTTTTGGTAGATGAATTTATTCACAATGCGTTGTAGAAAAATAGTAGACTCGCTAGCCAAATCTCAACAAATATGATGTAGAAGATTAAAATATTTAATTACTAGTTTCCTACGGGGATCAAACCCGTAGGAAACTAGTGGCGTTGATGGCTAAACTGTCTAACGAACTGAGCTAAGGTAGACTGATATGTACTGATTATAGATCAATTAGGTCATTTTTAGGATCAACTGCAATTTGTGTGACATGATCCATTATAATAAATACATTTTCCAAGATAGGAGACTAAAGATTTAGCCTAAAACAAATACTATGAAAAAGCTGCCATACTAGTCTTACCTATCTTGCTCGGATGGTTTTCTGTCGAGTTCTTTTTTTGCAATTCATGCATTTGGAAACTGGTTGCCAACTGATATTTTTCTTGATAATTGAAGGGCTAGACAACAAACCTTCTAATTAAATAATCACAGACTACAAACACGGAAATTAATTACTGATGTGCCTGACACAAGATGTGCTTATGACCAAACTGTTGGCTCTGTGCAAGAAGCTCCATCTAGCGATCATTGTGTCTAACAGCGTCCCATTCTGAAGACTGGGCGGCCTGCGGACTTTCGAGTTGCGCCTATAAGTAGGTAATACCGGCATGGCGCTCCTAGTGTAAATAGCTTTTGTCAAGTGTTTCATACCGGGCCAATTTTTCAATTTTTTTCCACAGAAGGGGGACTTTTCCTCACTTTGGTTAAAATCTGATGTAGAGGCATATACTTGGCATGTAGTTGGGATATCGCAGCTAATTATAAACTATTTTCATCAAACATACAAACCACAGGAGCATTCTTGGAAACCGATAAATTTAGCTTCCTAGTGTAGAGATATCTGGTTACCGCGGCGACTAAAATGAACCAAACATTGACAACATTGCGATTTTTAGGATGTAATCCAGAGCTTCCACTCTTTACTAAATGACCTGAAAAGGTTGGAGTTTACTCTAAAAATCTCGTCAATGTGCTTGACAGCATCAATGGGATCCATCGATGTACTGCAAATTTTTAGCAAAGACTGCTTCCTCGAATTAATGTGAAGGAAGATGCTTTTTGCTGAAATTTTCAAGATGATTCTAATGCCTGAGTCCAACCACTAAAAGACAAAAAGTTTGTGGACACCTGACTGTCACATCTATATGACATTATATTAATTCCTATGATTTTGGAATGGAGACTTTGGAGAAATGGAGATTGCATGGCTTTGTGCTTGATTTTATACACCTGTTGGCTGTGGCTGACACGCCTACATTTGAATAATTAGGTGGGGTGTCCACATACCACATACTTCTGGCCATATAGTGTATATCTCGGGAGTCCAGGACCACAGCAGCAAGTTCTAGTAATAATATAAGTCAAAATTATTAAAAGATCCTGGCCTTTTCAATCAGGAGTGAAAAGAGTAGAGAGACTTTTGTTAAACTTTCTTTTGGTGGAAAAACATTTAAATATTAGTGTATTTAAGGGTTAAAAATCAAATGTTTCTCTCTATCTCAGGCATTGAGTTGAACAAGCCCACTCACTTCACAGTGAGCACTAAGGGAGCAGGCAAAGCGAAGCTGGACTGCAATTTCACCAGCCCCACCAAAGGAGAGGCTGTCAAAGACTTTGAAGTCATCAACAACCATGACAACACACACACTGTAAAATACACACCTGTACAACAGGTAGGTAGTTAGTTCAGACAGACACACAAAAACAAACATCTAGCTTCATGTACTATTGCCAATATCCAGCTCAGATTGTTGTCTCGCATGTAGACCCACTGGTCGCATACACAGTAACATGCAAGCCTGCATGCCAACAGACGCACTTAATCCACACAATCCCCCTTCACTACTCTACTTTCGGCCCCAGGGTCCTTTGGGAGTGGCTGTGACCTATGGTGGAGACCACATTCCCAAGAGCCCCTTCAACGTGGCCGTGGCGCCAACACTGGACCTTAGCAAGATCAACGTCACAGGCCTGGGAGACAGTATGTCCACTCCACGCCCATAGCACACTTGCAGCACTTTTCTTTCGGATTTTCCCTATTTGTACCATGCCCATTTCTGACTAATGTATGCAAGCACAAGAAGTTTATACACTATCAGCAAATCCCAAATCCTTTGTTCTTCTTCCTTTTTTCTTTGTTGGGTCTGTCTAAACGCTGTCCTCCGAAACCTCCCCTTTACTTAACTAGTCCTTCTCCAGAGATTATTTTGACCAATGTTCTAAAGCAGCCACTTTTTCTTTATGCCCGTTTTTGTAGAGATGACTGTCGGTAAAGATCAGGACGTTACTGTGAAGACAAAGGGTGCGGGCGGTCAGGGCAAAGTTGGTGCCAAGGTAACTGGTCCATCAGGGAAACCGGTGGCCAGCAAGGTAAGGAAAGGAAGGATTTTTTTCAGTTGTCTTAATGTCACTAAATTGTGGACTACTGCTTAAGATATCACTAAATTTGGTGCACAGTTTTGCCCTAGGTGAACCCCCCCCAACTGGTGCCCTATAATAAAGGGCATCATTAGAAATGCTATTAACTGAAAATAATGTTAGGTGCAGTACTGGCTTATCATAGTTACACATCTACTCTGCCTATAGCAGAAACCGCCTCTGCTTGTCTGATGTTTCCTCTACACTAAAAATAAACTGTTATAGTTGCCTGTTATAGCAGTAAATGAACACAAGGTAACTTGTCACCTGACCTTGTTACAGCCAAGGTCAATGAAACATTTCACTGAGCAAAACTGATTCATGTTGTCTGTTGTAGGTGGAGCCAGGGTTGAGCCCAGAGACCAGTCGGGTGAAGTTTATCCCTCGTGAGGTTGGGCCATACCAGGTTGACCTGACCTATGATGGAGCTCCAATCCCAGGATCCCCATTCACCCCCACAGCCTATCCATCTACAGATCCCTCAAAGGTCAGATATTTCACATGTTAAAATGGACTTTAAAATGCCTTGTGAAAACACAATTGGACAACCTATTAATTAAACAAATAAATGCCATTGCATAGTATCGGCAACAGTATCACATGTTTAGTAGGTCATGTTTAGGTCATGTTGATGGCATAATTTGTATTCATATGATTTATAATTGACATCTGTTTTTTTAAATTTTTTTAAATTTTTTTAAAAGCATAATTTATTTCCCTTCAACTCTCAGGTGCGCTGTTCTGGCCCAGGCTTGGAACGTGCAAAAGTTGGCGAGACAGGGGAGTTTGTTGTGGACTGTACCAATGCAGGCCCCGCTGAGTTGACCATTGAGATCATCTCAGACAGTGGCACTGAGGCTGAGGTCCACATCCAAGACAATGGAGATGGAACCTACACTATCACCTATATACCCCTCTACCCTGGCTCTTACACTCTCACCATTCGCTATGGTGGCCAGGATGTGCCAAACTTTCCTGCTCGCCTCAATGTGGAGCCTGCTGTTGATGCCAGTGGTGTCCGTGTTTTTGGCCCAGGAGTGGAGGGCAAGGGTAAAGGGGCACTTTTAAATTAAATTATATTGATTTGAGTACTTTTCAACCCCAAACATTTTCCCATCTTCTGTAATTGTGGGTTATTTCATATTACTGCTCAGCTCAACACTCTTACTGGGCTTATTATGCAAAATCAACGAGCAACAAATTGAGCCTTTTCCTTTTCAAAAATGGTGAAACTATTTGTATAGACATGTCTGTTTAATTCACATTTATTTGAACATGTTTTGCCTCAATAGAAGATACAGGAACACAATCTTAGCAACAGAAGTCCCGTTGTAGATGGTGAATAAAACTGTTATTGCAAGATCGTTTTGGTAGAACATATAGAGATATGCGTGTGCCAACACATGACATTTAAAGGTCTAGATTAAAAAATACCCTTCAATACCCCCTTTTTAGGTAGCTTCTTCCTTAATATTCTTCTGTTACCTGTCCTGTGTTTCAGGTGTGTTCCGCGAGGCCACCACTGATTTCACTGTGGATGCCCGTGCCCTCACGCAGACTGGAGGCGACCACATAAAAACCCTGATCAGCAACCCGTCAGGCAGCCACACCGATGCCCTGATCACAGACCTCGGAGATGGAACCTACAATGTTGAGTACACTCCCTATGAGGAAGGTGAGTTGATAAACTAATTTATAGTTCCACACATTGTTCATAAGTACTTTTAAAAATGTTTGTTTCTTTGTTTAAGACATCTGCCATGATATTTTCTCGTTTATCCGTCAGGACCCCACAGTGTGGAGGTGGCCTATGATGGCTCTTCAGTCCCTAAGAGTCCATTCTGTATTTCTGTGACCGAGGGCTGTGACCCAACACGTGTACGCGTACACGGTCCTGGCCTGAAAGGTGGCATTACTAACAAAGCAAATAAGTTCACAGTGGAAACACGGTAAGAAAGGCAAATGCACATTTTTTGCAGTTAAAATCTTTATTTATTTAGTGAACTGATTTTTTTTTTCTTTTCTGCCGTCTTTGGCTTCCACTGTTTCTCAAATAAATACTTCCAATACACTGATTTTAAGTGATTTCTGGCAATGGGTTTTCACATTCCTTCGATAAATGTATCTCGCTATGGTTAAGACTTCACCAGTGTCATATAGTAGATATGAGTAGAATGGAAGTCTATTGAAAGCCTGTGGACTTGTTATGGTAAGGAAGCAATACAGTCATGGGTTACCTTATTTATTTAACTATTTTTTTAACCTCCATTGTGTTTCATTGTTTCTCAAAAACGTATAGCCTACATTTATAACATTTAGCAGGTATTTTTATTCTAAGTGAATTACAAGTACATCTGTCAATAGCTGAATTGGTCATACATAATAAGTAAACACATACTGGCAGAATAGTGGCATCAGTAGTCATCAGAACTAACTTAGTTTCTAAACATCATAACATCATAATAAATCATCCATATAATACCATACCATATGATATCAACATTCCATTAACTTAAAAATAAATTGCTAAGAGCTGATCCTAAGAACATACTATTTTTAAGAACAGTATTTCTAAATGGAAAAAGACAGATAAATGCAATTGAGGGATAAGATTAAAGGATGTGCTATGAGGAGGAATGGTCAGTGTTGGAGGCACCCTGATGGATTCTAAAGAGGTGGGTCTTGAGTCTCCTACGGAAGGCGAGTAGTTACTCTGCTGTCCTGACAGCTGCAGGAAGCTCATTCCACCACCCTTGCAGCTGTCGGCAAGGGTGGTGAAGGCCAGCACCAGTGTCTTGCGTCTGATTCACGGTGCGATGAAGGTCTTGGAAAATTAGCTTAAGCTTTGATGTAGAGCACAATCTGTGGTGAAGATCACAAGATACCCTACCTTTTGCGTTGGAAGACGAAAATTCTGGCTAGTGTAACTCTGAATAGCTGTTGAAGCCACGCAAGAGCGTGAGCGGTGGTGTTCCTTTGGGAAGCAGTTTAGGAGGACGTCAATTTCCTCTTGGAAGTGACCATTCTGATCTTTGGTACGTTTGATGACGGCCGTCGTAAGTTTAACAGGACGAGTAGCCAGCTAAGAGCTAATGGGGTTGCTGGCGTGATCTGCATTTTAGTCAAGAAGTGCAAACAAGGCCTAGGCAGAGATTATCTCACTTCTGTTTCAGGATAGTCTAGTGTTGGGTGTTGGGCTCCCAGCCAGAAGGTCATGGGTGCTGGAAGGTCATGGGTTCGAGCCCCAGTTGGTCTACCTGTAAGCACCTGTGAGCAAGATGCCTAACTATGTAATAGCATCATGTAATTGTAAGTCACCTTGGATAAAAGCGTCTGCATGATGACCTAATTGTAATTGTTTCATTCTCACTCGCCAGAATCAGTGCTTTAGGCCAGGGTCAGGGACACCCCAAGGGGTCACAAGCTGGGTCATGAAATGTTTTGAGCATGAAATACTCCTTATTTCTTATTTTTATTCCCCTTTTTTTGTTTATCTTTCAAAATGTTTAATTGTTTACATTTTTTAAATGTGGGTCAAAAAGTTTGAGAACATCTGCTTTAAGCACCGCTCCTTCACTGTAGTTCCGGACCGGATGTTCGGCCCAGCGGCCCAGCAGGCCCTGGAGCATCTGGGAATGATGCAACAAGTGCCCAGTCACCTATTTATGCCCTATCCTCGACCTATGGGGGCCTACGTTTCTAAAGATCCTGTCCTTCCGAATGCTACGCACTGCAGATGTTCATTCAATGTGCAGGGGGATTGTCTTTGTCCCCTCAATGATGCATATTTACACAAGCTAATTTCTCCACATCAAGGTGGTTTCCTCGCTTTGCACTTTTTGGGTCAGGCAAGTTCAAGTTCCTTCCATTTGGGCTTTCCCTAGCACCTTGGATATTTAAGTGTCAAGCTGCCTTGTAACCTATTCAGGCCAGTGGTATGGTATGGTCCAGCCATACTTTAAAGACTGGCTTATCATTTCCCCAAGTCGGGAGCAGGTGGCCAGGGACATAGATTCAAGGCTTGAAGGTCAACTATGGCCAGAGCAACCCTATGCCCTGTCAGAGCACGGTTTAACTAGAATTACTCCCAACTCTGTCAATGAGGGCTTCCACTTCATTGAAGCGTGTGGAGGATATGCTACAGTTTTGGGGTTGCTTCTAGAAAGGCAAGAGGCTGAAATGCAGCCTATTCCTCTGGTTGCTAGGCATGCTGACGGCAGCATTGGCAATTGCCAATGCTGAAGGCAGCATTGGCAATGGTTTCCCCTGGGCCTACTCACCCTCTTTCCCCTTAAGTCAGGGTCTCCAAACATTGTCTCCAGGCAATTTAACCAGTGGGGTTCCCTTGTTAGTAATACCCTCTCACTGGGAGGTTGTAAAGACGGATGCCTTCCTGAGAGGACTGTCAGAGGTTTATGGGATATCCAGCAGAGGGCTGACAACTGGAAATCTGTGCAGTTTACCTAGCACTTAACACTAAGTGCTATCTAACTGACTGCGCATGGGCGAAGGCGGTGTTCTATGTACAAGGGATATTGATGGTGTTTTGGTTATTGCTGTCGAGCAGAGTTTCTTAAAATTTAAAGTCTTATATACATACGGTTGTAGTTATTGAACACTTGGGTACTTTTGACCACTCCTAAAGAAGTGACATTTCCTCATGCATACAGACAACACCTCCGCAGTTTACCACATAAATCATCAAGGCGTCAAGGCAGTGTCTGGATGGAGAATCAGCAGTTTACAGAATGGTGCAAGACCTGTAAGGTGGCTCTTCTTCAGTGGCTGTAATATTGGGCTTTTTACATTCCTTACTGGACAGCACCATTAAGGCTTCAACTTTAATGGTATACCTTGCCGCTGTCTCGGCAAGGCATAGGAGGATCAACAACAAGTTGATGGAATATCACTATCTCCCAAATAATATCTATTTGGGACCTACATTTGGTTCTGAGATCCCTGTCTCTGTCTTTTAGCCATTGATGAAGGCAGAGTTATGGCTGTCTTTTATGACTGCATCTCTTCTTGCAATATCATCCGCAATGCATGTGGGAGAGCTCCAGGTGTAATCTATTAACTAGATTGAAATGGAACAGTTACAGATATAACTACAGTCCTTTGAATTCCGTATGACCACCAGAGATCTTGGAATCTTGGCGAGAAGATTCTGTTGGAACAGATTACAGGATGACGGGGGGGTTTGTACAGGTCATCCACCCTGCATCATCCCAGGTTACAGATGCACATGTGCTAGATGGAGAAAGCACTGTCTCTGGTGGTCAGGAAGAAAGAAATAGAATTGTAGTTACATCTGTAACTCGTTGATATGACAGTCCTCTACCCACAATTAGGTCTGTGCAGGCTAACTGTGATGGGTAGACCAAATTAATAATTTAGCAGACACTTTTATCCAAAGCAATTTACAGTAAGTGGAAGTCATAAGGAGTAGGTACGGGCTAGGAATCTTTCTCAAGGATTCTTTTGTGTAGGCCGGGCATATTGGGGATCGACAGCTATCCTGTCCCTAAGGAATTCTATGTTGTAGCTGGTAGCTGTATCCGCGCACCTTGCGAGCAAATGTTAGCACAGAAATGAAAAGCTGAGAACCTTAAGAAACTGACCGTAGTCACACAGTAGCCTCCTTTTAAGTACACCTAATTAGATAAAACAAGCTGGTTCTTACACAAGTTTCACAAGTTCAGAAGGTGCCTAAAATGCTTAAATCTATTTATACATTTCTGAAGCAAAACACCCTCAGATAACAGACAATGTAAACATACTTCCGATGCATTTACACAGCTGGTCAAAGTATATATTTGGTTCATGAAATAAAGCAATCAAATTGAATATTTTATCCTAAACATCAGTGTTGGGACTTGATAAAGTCAACGTATTACTATTCAATATCCACCACGTATAGCAACCTTGTCCGTTTGTGCTTAGAATAACATTTCACTTGCTGTCATCCTTTTTTCTCTCCAGTGGAGCAGGTTCGGGAGGTCTTGGTCTAGCAGTGGAGGGACCCTCAGAGGCCAAGATGTCATGCACTGATAATAAAGACGGCAGCTGCAGTGTGGAATACATCCCCTATGAGCCTGGCACATACAACCTCAACATCACCTTTGGAGGACAGCACATCACAGGTGTCAAAACATTGAAATGTCTCTCTGCCATTGGAAAACCAAGCTCAATGTCCTTGTACTCATTAAGTTTCAAGTTTATTTTTTTCAAGTGGCAGAGCCACGATGCATGAAATTTACTGGTGGATAAAAGTACTTAAAGCTGCATTATTCTCTATAAACGGATATCTGCATATGATTGCAGAATCTCGGAAGAAATTTGCTATCTTTTGGTGACTATTTAGATTCATATTAGCTTTTTTATTTATTTATCTGCATTCATATGCAGATATGTTTATAGAAATTAGCCAAACTCAACTCCATTCTCGCTTCTTAAGTTGCTAATTGGAATGTAAACAATGACCATGGAAGTCTTGGCGGCCTAATCCGTTATCCAGATATCCGCTATCTATACTGGCCCTTGGCCCTTGCCCCCAGAGGCTTAATCATTATCAGACACGATAGCCGATGGGTTCCGAGATTGAAGCTGCATTACCTAGCTTGGAGTATTCCTTATTTGACCATTAGATGGCAGAACATAAACATCACCCCAACCCCTCCAGCACCCATTCATTCTCACATGCAGCTATCATGCCTGCTGAACCAAAGCAAGAGAGAATATGTCCATTGATTCAGTATTGGGGGCCGTGTAGGCCATAATTCAAACTCACCTCTCATACACCATTTGTGTGAGGCAAAACAATTTGCCTTTAATATTGACCCTTATGGCTCTTTCCTTATTATTTTGACAAAAGAACGAGGAGTCTTTGATTTCACTTCTCTAACTTCACGCGGAGATTCTGTGCCCTTTAAACCGGCGTTCAGTGTGCTGTGAGTGAGTCCAGCTACTGATTTTATGCTACTCATTGGCTCTGACCCTTGTCAAAAGAGGTGGAACTTCAGAAAGCGGTCTGTCGCCCTTTTCATATAAAATGTTTTTTAAATATTGTAGAAATGTAATGCAGCTTTAAAAAGATAAAAAAATACAAAAAAATAATATAATATCAATACAACAGAATTTAAAAATACATTAACCTCTCTAACTGTCTGCAGGTAGCCCATTCTCTGTGCCTGTCAGTGACACAGTGGACAGCACCAAGGTGAAGTGCCAGGGGCCTGGGCTGGGCAACAATGTAAGAGCCAACATTCCTCAGTCATTCACAGTGGATGCCTCCAAAGCTGGAGTGGCCCCGCTACAGGTCCGTGTACAGGGCCCCAAAGGTAAGAACGGTGCATGTACCAACATTCCTAACATTTAGCATTTTCATCTACAGTTAAGCATTGCCAGGACTATCACTTATTTTGTGTGTAGGAGTAGTGGAGCCTGTGGAGGTTGTGGATAATGGCGACAAGACTCATACAGTGAGCTACGTTCCAACCAGAGAGGGACCCTACTCTATCAATGTCCTCTATGCTGATGAGGAGATCCCACGCAGGTAGCGCAATCCCAGACACAAACATGTGTGTGCACACCCACATACACACTCTCACTATTTTTCTTTGTCTTTCTCTCCCTCGATCAGCCCTTACAAGGTGAAGGTGTTGCCCACCCATGATGCCAGTAAAGTGCGTGCCAGCGGACCAGGTCTTAACACAACAGGGGTGCCCGCTTCACTTCCAGTGGAGTTCACCATTGATGCCAAAGATGCTGGGGAAGGACTGCTGGCAGTGCAGATCACTGTATGTAGACACTCACTTTGACATAGATGTTTCACATTAGTCCGATAAAAATTTTACACTGATGCTATATAGATATAGAGGAAAATGCATTAGGGAAATTTCTAGAGACCTAACTTACATTGAGATAATGTAGCTATTGTGAAGTGTTTTATTAAAGTTCAGTATCACTTTAAGTCCACATGCTGCCAATCAGAATGAAAGTCTGTTTAGTTACTGACATTGGTCTCATAGATGGGAAAAATTAGTATTACAAGGAATCTTGTAAAAACGGTTTGACCAGATTCCTAGACCCATTAGAAGTATGATGAAAATTAGTGGAAGCTAATGGCAGTAGAAATAAAAATATAGTAAGCTAACCGAATATTAAATCCCAAACATTAGCATGTGGACTTTGCATTTGTGAAGTCACTTTGATCTCTAGTAAAACCCTTCACTATAGCTTCCCTACCTCTTAAGTGTTTTTACTTACAGCTGTTACATTTCATTTTAATTCTTTCCCACTTAAGGACCCAGAGGGCAAGCTTAAGAAGGCCAACATTCGTGACAATCGCGATGGGACGTACCTGGTGTCCTATGTACCAGACATGACTGGCCGATACACGATACTCATCAAGTATGGTGGGGACGAGATCCCTTATTCACCCTATCGAATCCGGGCCGTGCCCACTGGAGATGCAAGCAAGTGTACTGTTACAGGTATGTAAAAAAATCACAACTACACCAAACGATGTACACTCACAAGATAGAGTTCGCACAACTGCATGCCAGTGTCTGTATACAATTCAATAACTGCTGTTGTTTTGGGGGGAAAACTGCTTAGTGGACCTTTTATCAAAGGAAAAATACAATTAGGTAATTTAGCTTTTATCCAAAGCAACATATAATGGTACTACAAAGAGCAGGTGTTATGCATCTTGCTCAAGGGTGCTTACAGGTAGGCCAACTCTGGGGCTCAAGCCATGACCTTTCGACTGGAAGTCGAGCATCCAGACTAGTAGGCTATCCTGCCCTAATGTTGGCTCTAAACTGTGATTCAGGAAAACAATTCCTTGTCATAAATATTTCTAAAAAAACACAGCGCAAGGTATCATACTTGACTCTTTTGATGGCAGCATACTTGGCAGTGTGTTTTGTGCCTTGGGATGATCTATAGCTCATGCTGTGCTCTCTAGTTACCCCTCTGTCCACATATAGTGGTCATTGTGCCAAGCCGTCTCTGCTGTATACGCACCACAATCACACACACACCTTGCCCTGCTTTGAAACCCACCCTGTTTGATTTGGTCCCTACTTTTGGAGCAAAGTCATTGCCTTTGTCATCACTGCCCTACACACACCACCTGACTGTCTTTGTATTTGTCACTTTTTTCACACCTCCGCTTCTCACCATCCTTCCCTCAGTCTCAATCGGCGGTCACGGCCTGGGTAAGCCTATTGATGTTTGTACAGTAATGAAGCTACTTTGCTTCTCCTCCTCCCTGTTACCCCATTAATTATGTATTAATTTCTCTGCCTTCTCCTTTGCTCTTCTCTTTAAGTTACTCCTTCCTAACTCTTCCCGCTACTGACTAGACAGACTAACGGACTAACAGTCAGTAGGTGGATGGCATGGTGGAATGGCATTTAGCTTAAAGTACTTATTAAACACTGTGATGATAATGTCTATTTAACTAGTAATAACATAGTTATTGGTCTCATGGTTGTGGAATGTGCACGTAAAATTGTCTGAGTCTGCAATAAACAGTGAGTATATGGTGTGAGACTGTGCAAATGTTATGGATGAGTATATGCATCTGCATGCATTATAATACCTGACCCTAGAGAGCCTTGCCACTTGGAGCACAACCATTACAATTTTACCCCAGTGGAGCTTGGCACAAAATTCCCCATTGATACTTCTCTTAAGAGAATACGCCAATTGCCCAAACAAGGTGTATAACTGTAAAATAATAATATAATAAATAATATGAATGGCAATTTTATGCTAGGCTCCAACAGGGTGTAAAATGGGCCGTGTCCTAAATGACACTTAAGTACTTAATACCTACCTGACGCTGACTCTTTGCCTATCCTCTTCTTAGGCGCCGGCATTGGGCCCACTATCCAGATCGGAGAGCAGACGGTGATCACGGTGGACGCTAAGGCGGCTGGGAAAGGCAAAGTGACATGCACTGTGTGCACGCCTGAGGGAGCAGAGCTTGATGTGGATGTTGTAGAGAACGAAGACGGCACATTTGACATCTTCTACACAGCGCCACAGCCTGGCGAGTACGTCATCTGCGTCCGCTTTGGAGGCGAGCACATCCCCAATAGTCCCTTCCAAGTCACGGTGAGTATTGCATCTGTGTATATTTGAAGAAAACTCATCCAGCCCTGCAACACACTATGGTTAGTCTGGGGCCATAACAAGTTTTTTTTTTATGGCTAAACACACCCTGCTGACTACCTATAGCAAACACCTTGTATGCAGTAGGTGCTAGACCAGCAAACCCAGTATTGTATTCATCTGCCACTGACTCTATATTTTTCAAAAACTTACCTCTACCATGTCTACAAAAATGTTTACCATCTCAACTGCTATGTACAGTATTCTCACATTAACTCTGATTTGTAATTTGTAGTTATTATTTTTTACAATTAGGTCATTTAGCAGATGCTTTTATCCAAAGCAACTCACAATTACATGGTGCAGATAGGGGTTAGGCACCTTGCTCAAGGATGCTTACAGGTAGGCCAACTCGAAGGCTCAAACCCACGACCTTCTGGCTAGGAGTCCAAAACATAGACCACTAGACTATCCTGCCTAGATAGTCTAGTGGTCTGAAACCTGAAATTACAATTACAATTAGTTAATTTAGCAGACGCTTTTATCCAAAGCGACTTAGAATTACATGGTGCAGATAGGAGTTAGACATCTTGCTCAAGGATGCTTACAGGTAGGGTCTCGAATGACCTTCCGGCTGGGAGTCCAACACCTAGACCACTAGACTATCCTGCCCCCATAAGTGGGGGTGTTATTTATACAATTGAGGGTCATTTAGCAGACGTTTTTATCCAAAGCGACTTACAATTACATGCTGCTATTACATGGAGCTGATAGGGGTTAGATCTCTTGCTCAAGGATACTTGCAGGTAGGAAAACTCTGGGGCTTGAACCCATGACCTTCTGACTGGGGGTCCAACACCTAGACTGCTAGACTATCCTGCAACATTTGATACTGCAAACTGAGTTAATTGATAATAAATACCAACAATAGAGATGGTCTGCTTTGTATGCTTGGTATACATTAAAGCTGCTTTAGGTAGGATTTGAGAGGTGCAATGAGAGCTAGCTAAAAAAGATGAAAGAGAGCAAATCAGGGCAAAGAGGCCCTGATTGGTCAGAATTCTTTTGGGCACCTTCAAAAATCTAAATAGACTTGTATAGAGGCAGGGTATATCAACCAGAGCAGATATTCTCAGAGCATTTCACTCACTGACAGATGTCTACAGCACCTTTTTTTTATTAAAAAACAAACAATGGAAATCAATAGATAATAATGTTACAGTCTGGGAACGATGGATTAGGTTTAGCTTAATGTCAGCATGAGGATGAATATTGAGGTAAGAAAACTACTACTGATTAGAGTGGTTAACAAAATATTAAAACCTGTATACTGTGGGCCTTCAATTCACCATTCCTCAAATCGTACTGCCCAGTTTCTAGACCTAGTGTTAGGTCTGCTACGCAGTTATTAGAAGTACTGTTATGCCCACTGTTTGTTTAGGCTTTATGCCTACTGTATTGTGCGGCTGTGTGTGTCTTCGAACAGGAAGATGATGTGTGGGTAATCACAACCTTTCATCCAGCAGCTCTGATGGGGCCCCAGCCAAACTTGTTAAGAGACCCTAACTGCTGTTTTATTCCCTCCATCTTTACCCTTCCCTCCTATGATCTTTCCCCACCTCCATCCATCCATCCACCCATCCACCCTCTCTCAGGCACTGGAAGGAGCTCCCACAGACCAGCTTATGCAACAGAGTCAAATGCCCCAGTACTACACTCAACAACCCTGGGTACCTAGACCTCTGTCTCCCCCCTCATACAATATTGGTGTTGAACCTTTGCTGGAATAGATTGGGTTTCCAATTCTATTTACCACTTATCTCTTCTTTTTATATATTCAAGCAAGCAAATCATTTCCCCCATTCCTTTTCTTGTGTTCTCCCTCAATCTCATCAATATATACTGTGGCTGCATCCTGTGTCTGGTTTCCATGGCTACTGTGTTTCATTGCCAGGATGTAATTTCTTTTTAGCCCTCATGTATTACATTTCCTTTCATCCTGTTACAAACATTTCATATAGCCAGTATTTATGGACTCCTTCAACACATGTGCTGCACGAATACTTACCAATAAAGTACATTACACGTTTTTCAATAATTTATTTGGACCTTAATAAATACTACTTCTAAAACAGCCAATTAGAAAGTAATCTTTCATGTTTGTCAACCAATTAAAATTAGAAACTTTATTTTGTAAAGCATTTGATTTGTGTATGTAATTTTTCTATTATAATGATAACATATAATACACGGGAACAGAGAGTCTGTCCCAAAATAAATATTTTGTCAATATATAAACAATTCTCCCACCGTTACAAACGTGACGTAAACGGAAAACGTAACAGAAATCATAATGTAAACGTCAATCCCCACATAGAAGCTCAAGTGTTCAAAAATAAGGTGAATAGCTATACTGTTCTATGTTCAGCTCTATGGCAGCCATTTTGAGAATCATTAATGTGGTGTCAATTGTGCCGCATTTTTACAAAATGGCTGCTCTAATTTTGTGGAATATCAGCCCATCTTCATGAAGTGATCTTAATTTCTCTTGACTACAATTACTCACATCTTCCCTTAATGCAGTTTTATTGTGGGCGTCATCATCATCTCCTCCATTGTCAATCATATTATTGTTGTGATTTTATTGTTGCATCCTTTATGGTGTTTGGAACTCTTTCTCTCTTTAATCATTGTCTGTATCTAGTAGTTATATGATCATGTGATGTATGAATAGCAACAACAAAACACTCACCTCATGTATTCACTAGCTACCATATTTCCTTCTGACCTTCACCCTCTGTCTTTTAGGCAACAGACAGACCAATGGGAATGAATGGTCTGGACGTAGCTGGGCTCAGGCCATTTGACCTGGTCATTCCATTCACCATCCAGAAAGGAGAGATTACAGGTGTGTGTGCGCATGTGCACACAACATAGTATGTTGACAATTACACTTATGAACTGCACCTGACTGTTTCAACATTCTATGTAGGTGATGTCCGTATGCCATCGGGCAAGGTTGCCAAACCAGACATCACAGACAATAAAGATGGTACCGTCACTGTGAAATACGCCCCCACCGAGGCCGGTCTGCATGAGATGGACATAAAGTACGACGGCATTCACATCCCTGGTAGGCTTTTATTCGGATGTTTCAAAGAAAAAGGGGGTAATTCTATTCTACTATAGTATTCATTGATGGATCAATCGAGAGATCATATTTAACCAGCACAATTCTCATGGTAAGAGTTAGGCTGCGTTCGAAATGGGTTAAGATGCTGCCTTCTAAGGTGTCTTAACTGGACAGCTGGGCATCAAGTGCCATTCGAAACGGATCGAACTCTCATTTCCTGTCTAAGATGCCTTCAAACTGCCCTCGTGACGGTCTGTTATGAAGACTGCATCGATGCTGCCTTAATGCTGCCCATTACCCATAATTCTGCGCGGCAGCTTTCTCAACAAACTGACTGTGCTGTAGAATCGGCATTATATCCAGCTAGCTAAAGCCCTGCTAAAACAACAATATAGTTTTCTAGCGTTATAAGCATACAAAAATATTTTCTTTGAGATAATCTCTTAATTACACCAATGTTTAGCTTGTGAAACAGTCTGTGCCGAGTATTTATAAAAGATTGCCAATTGTATTTTCATGGCGTCTGAACAACCAGGAAATGCCCTACGGTAATGTAGTGAAACTCAATGAGAAGCGTTAACACTAGAACCGCAGGGAAGGAGTTGCAGCTGAACGCAACGCCCAGACGTCTGTATCCTATGGTTCTCGTTAATAGCCCATCAGGCCTCCATGGCTACAATGTCGCGGGTTTGCGGGGTATGGGACATTGGTCGATTGCCTTCTATTTTATAGGCCTACTTTTACAGAATATATACTGCTACAGACCATTTTATTTAGATTTAGCCTATTTAAATAATAATAAATACTATATATTAAACGTTATTTACATGTGTACTGTATTGCGGGTGCACTTGCCGTCTTGCCAGGAGTGAGTGGAACACGGGAGAGGCTTCCACACGCTCTGCTGTCTTGGCAGAAGCCGCCGCTGCCTTCATTTGGTTCTGACAGAGTACATACGCAGAGCACACCTGCCGGTGTGCTGGCTACCTGCCAGTTCGGTCCACACCGTCTCGTGCCGTCTCATTTCCCCTAGTAATTACACCAGATTTGTGCTTGTGAAACGGTTTGTGCACGTAGAAAACATAGTAATAGGTTTATAGTTTATATCTATAGGTTAATAGATTGTCACTAGTCTATTGCATAGACATAGCTGACACGCCCACATGCAAGTGACAGTCTAAGCTGAATTTGTATATAAATGTACGTTTTTGAGACATTTTCATGCGTAGATTTTTCAAAAGTTACTGAGAAATGAACATTGTGCTTAATCTTATTATCCTGTGACTGTAACCAACTAAATGTGTTTGATATACTGTATGTTAAGAGTGAGGACTACACTGACTGACACAGCGCCCGCCAGGAGAGAAGCAACAAGTTTAGTTGCATGGCGTGCCAACATCACACGTTGGCATAAATGCTGTCTTAAAAGGTCGTTCGAAACCAACGGTCTTAGTAGATGCCTTTACTCGAAAGTGATGACTTCTGAGACAGCTGCCTACTAAGGCAGCGAGGCAACGTTTTTAACACAGCCTTAGACATATCTGTTGAAATGTCAGCCATCTTTATGTGGTATACAAGTCATACAAATTTCTCTCTTTTTCATCATCACAGGCAGTCCCCTGCAGTTCTATGTGGATTACATGAACAGTGGAAATGTCAGTGCCTATGGGTCTGGCCTCATCCATGGAACTGTCAACAAGCCGGCTGTCTTCACTGTTAACACTAAAGATGCTGGAGAGGGTAGGAGGAATTTCCAAGTAGAGATAACCACGGTATATAGAGGTATTGGGTAAAGTGGTAAATTGTCCCACCTATTCTCCCAGGGGGCCTGTCTCTGGCCATTGAGGGCCCATCCAAAGCAGACATTAGTTGTGTGGACAACCAGGATGGAACGTGTACAGTGTCATACCTGCCTGTCTTGCCAGGAGACTATAGTATCTTGGTTAAATACAATGACAAGCACATTGCTGGCAGTCCCTTTTCTGCTAGGATTACTGGTAAAACACACACACACAACCACATCTCCCTAAATGGATTTGTTTGTTCATCGCTATGAGCCTTATCCTTCTCTGTCCTGGTTTTGTAGGTGATGACTCTATGAGGATGTCCCATCTGAAGGTGGGTTCAGCAGCTGATATCCCCCTGGACATCGGGGAGCTAGACCTTAATCAGCTGACTGCTTCATTGACCACACCGTCTGGCCGTGAGGAGCTGTGTCTTCTTAAGATGCTCCGTAATGGACATGTTGGTTAGTAATAGACACACACTGTATTCTGTGTGTTGGCGTGTGGCCAGTAGAGGGCAGTGTATACTGTATATAAGTTGAATCTTTGCTGTAGCTTCTAGATCAAAGTCTATACTGTATATACGAATATGTTGACAATACTGTGGTTTTAGGAGCATGTTCAGGCAGAACATTTGGACATTATGCGACTGGAGATCCGGAGTGCATGGATAATCTGCTTAAAGATCCTTGATTTATTTATGTCAATATACTGTATGGCCATTTTTAACATTGATTTATGTTTTAAATCCTTAACTTCTGCTCACTTGTGTCCAGGTATCTCCTTCGTACCCAAAGAGATTGGTGAGCACCTGGTAAACATCAAGAAGAACGGCCGTCATATTCCCAGTAGCCCCATTGCCGTGATGATCAACCAGTCGGAAATTGGCGATGCCAGCCGTGTGTGTGTGAGTGGCCAGGGCTTGAGTGAGGCCAGGACCTTTGAACCTGCAGAGTTCATCATCGACACTCGTGATGCGGGTATAAATGAGAACATTTCCAGATTTGCAACTATTTAATGTAATGTATTTGTGTATGTAATTATTTTCATTTGTAAAAAGTAAAATAACACAATTCACTATATCTCGTATGTATATTGATCATGCAGTTCATTTATCCATACAGGCTATGGTGGGCTGAGTCTGTCCATAGAGGGTCCCAGCAAAGTGGACATAAACACTGAAGACCAGGAAGATGGCACCTGTAAGGTCACTTATTGCCCCACTGAACCAGGAAATTACATCATAAACATAAAGTTCGCTGACCAGCATGTTCCAGGTAAACTATTTTTCTTTCCTCAGCTGGTCAGTAATTGCATAAATCAAAATACACATTTTAGTTTTCTTGGTTGTCTGGAAAATATATTTAAACACAAAATGAATAGAATTCACTGGCAACAATTAAAATTGTATTAAAGATGCACTCCTTGATTTGGTTCCAGCCCCAGCTCACTGTTGATGTTTGAAAAACAACTGACTAAGGAAATGTGGGAGGCTGTAGGGGAAGGGGTAGAGAAGGGTGTGAGAATTATCATAGTTGTAGAGGGATGGGTAGAGAAGAGTGTGGGATGCCATTACTTGGGTGCAATAGGGGCACCTAAGGCGCACACTCTGAGTTTACACCAAAACAAATGTTTTTGTAGCTAAGATTGTAATGTAATTATTTCACACTGGTGATTCTAGACACAAATTAAGGAGTGTACCTATAAAACATTCATATGAAGTCTGATCTAAACAATCATTAAG
>JAOEHI010035499.1:0-23308 GCA_025447815.1 Percopsis transmontana | reverse complement strand
GTGTTGCGTGTGTGTTGCGTGTGTGTGTGTGTGTGTGTATGTGTGTTGCGTGTGTGTGTTGTGTGTGTGTGTGTTGTGTGTGTGTGTGTTAGTTGAAGCCCGCGGGCACCCCGTGCCGCGGGCCCAGTAACTCCTGTGACCTGCCCGAGTTCTGCACCGGCGTCACCCCCCACTGCCCCTCCAACGTCTACCTGCACGACGGCCACACCTGCCACGGCGTGGATGGCCACTGCTACAACGGCATCTGCCAGACCCACGAGCAGCAGTGCATCACGCTGTGGGGCCAAGGTGAATGGAGGAGGGGGGTGGGGGGGAACGCAGGCGTTGAAACGCCGCTCGGTAACAATGGTAACAATGTCCTTCTTGTAACAAATGGCGTTTTGTGCCGCAGGAGCGAAGGCGGCCCCGAGCGTCTGCTTCCAAAGGGTCAACTCCGCCGGAGACCCTTACGGCAACTGCGGGAAGGATTCCAAGGGCTCCTTTGTCCAATGTGAAGCCCGGTGAGACATTATTTGTTTTACCATACAATCTTTAACAGCATGTTGACGGAAAATAAATGAAAGGAAATTAATTGATCAATTTCAATAAATAAAAAAAAAAACGCTTACGTTTCTGGTAGTCTATGATCTCTGTAATGTAACGGCGGTAGTTTTGCTTGACAAAATTGACATTATCAACAGCCTCTTAATTGACATAATTGCTAATGACTAAGTACTGATGTGAAATGCTGATGGAGTGTATTTTATCCTCAAACCAAAGGCAGGGTCACTCTCTTTAATGGCACTGCGTTACATTTATAGGCTGATATGTTATTTGAAAAATAGTGCTATAATTTTACTGGTGTTATTACTGTTGCTTTGTTTTTCACAGGGATGCTAAATGTGGCAAGATTCAGTGTCAAGGTGGGGCGAACCGACCCGTGATCGGCACCAACGCCGTTTCCATCGAAACAAACATCCCCCTGCCGGAGGGAGGGCGGATCCTGTGCCGAGGGACCCACGTCTACCTCGGCGACGACATGCCCGATCCGGGCCTGGTGCTGACGGGTACAAAGTGCGGAGATGGCATGGTATGAGCCTGCTAGGAAACTGGTTAGCGCTGGAAACTATCGAAAATAAAAAATCTCCCCGAGTCTGCATTACCCAAACATTGGGCACAGGCGGTGGAAAATGCTGGTGCTGTGACTTCAGCCTATGAGTAAGATGTTCTAAGTAAGAGCTTCTGCAGGGTGTGTTGTGCATATTAGGCCAGACTGTTTGGTGAGTAAACGTAATTGCACAGTATATGTTCCACAGATAGTAATCACTACCGCCCTATTTAAAGTACCCCGAAGGGTCAGTTATCTACATAGCCTGTACACACATTGCATTGATCCAGCCTGTCTATTTAGGCTGATTTAGTCTTTTATAATCGTCCACCCACGCGAGGAGCCGCCCTCTGACCACATCAGTGAGGGATTCTGGCATGGCCTCTCTGCCCACCACTGCCAGGACTTCATCTTCACATCCAGCTTGGATTTATTCTTGTTGGGGAGTCGACAAGTCCACACCAAACAACTTTAAATTGGCTTTATGAGTTGAAAAAACCCAGCATTTGTTTTACAGCTAATGTGTTTTTTTCTGCGACAGACGCGGCAGACCTAAATCAGTTTGCCTCACATTTTTATTCTTTATTCAGATTAAAGGGGTTTAATACGCCGTGAACTGAAGCTGTTTGTTTTGCCGTGTTTGTAATTTCGTCTTCATGTCTGCTTTAGATATGCCTGAACCGACAGTGCCAGAATGTGAGTGTCTTTGGTGTGCACGACTGCTCAGCTAAGTGCAGCGGTCGAGGGGTGAGTTCCTATGCCATTCAGTGGACATTTTTTTTCATACATATACATATATTTTTATGCTTTATGTTCAAAGACATTATTGACCCACTTTGTTTGGGCGCATGGTTTAAAAGGTTTGAGAACCACTGGCCTACCGTATTAACGGTATTTGATATCCACTGGTTCCCTTGCTGAGAACACCCCCACCAACCCACCCCCCTTTCCATTGAGCTATTTGCTCAATATCGTATGCCTCACCTGCTCAGAAGTTCATTGGGCCGTAATATGTTCAAAATACCCACTATACGGTGGGAAGGTAACCGTTACAGTGCCTCGCAATCAATCATTCTGGCCTCTGAAAGGTCCAATCAATTAGATATAATGGCTTCATTTATGTTCAGCTTTAAGTGCCATTCATCATAGTTTGACTCCCAGGCAGGCGTCCTTGTCCTAAAAAACTGTAGTGAAATGTGAAGGCAAGGCTCTATATGTCCAATCCCTGGGAGCAGTGACACGCTGTTTGACTTTGAACTAGGGGGAGCTTGGATATTGGATTTTTGTACTTTGGGTGGTCCTGAGGTGAAATATGAGGTAAACCGCCTAAAGAAACCAGTTAGTCATAAAGACCGACTGATAAAGCTCTTTATGAGATAAAGTCCCTCTTAATGCGAGTAAGCAAGAGGTGGTATCGGTCTTACCTCTTAAATCTCTTAAAACAAGATATCTCCAGTCATATTTGTTTGTCTTGCATTACCAAAGACTTATAAAGCCCTTCGAGCTGTTTCGCTTAAATCACAAATGCCACCCCTACAGGCAGACAGGGTAACCCTGCACAGATCAGATCAAGATGTTACCTTCCAGACAGCACCACAGCTGCTTCCTATTAGCCTACATGGGAATACACTCAGATCTTAAGGCTCTTTTCCTCGTACGGGACAGAAGATAAGAGTGTGACCAGGGGTGAGAGAGAAAGGGAGAATTGTGTGGGTGGGTATATAAAAGTGTGGACCCTGCGAAAGTGGATTCAGACACACTGGCGGACGTTAATTCGCCCTCACTGCACGGCACGTGGCGCGGGCTCAGACATCTGTACAGAATCTGTTAGCCAGTCGGGTCATTTTAGCTAAAGCCACACAGTCATAAACATGACTCACCCCATTGTGTCACCTGTTAACTATATGCGCTGGTTGGACTGGTTGGCTCTGTCATGTTTATAGGGCACAGTGTGGGGTGCCTTCGTGGCGGCACGCTTGCTAAATACTAGCATGAAAATGACAAGCTAACAAATGCATTCTAACCTTACTTAACTCCTGGCGCTCGCTTTCTTTGGCAAATCGCAGGTGTGCAACAACAACAAGAACTGTCACTGCGAAGCCCACTGGGCACCCCCCTTCTGTGACAAGGCAGGTTTTGGAGGGAGTGTCGACAGTGGTCCCGTGAGACTGGCAGGTATTTTTCCCATCGGAACGAGCAAAATCCTGCAGCTGTCGTCTGTGGCTTCACTTGTTATTGGTTGTGGAATATCTGCACGAATCATTTTCCCTCCTAAATGTAATTTAACTCAGAGATAGCTTATTTACTTTCGCATACAGTAAACTATAATTTTGTTAAAGTTATAATGGTAAAACTGAATCACCAGAGAATCCAACCAACATTCCACATAAGTTTCCTCATATTCGTGTGCACCAGTGCCACGTCGAGTAACAGAAAGATGACTCACTGTGCGTTTTTTAGCCCTTTTCCTTCAAACCCTGTGTGTTTGCTCGGAGCAGACAGTGGGAGTCTGACAGTGGGGATCCTGGTTGCGCTCCTCACCCTCTTGGTGGCTGGTCTTGTCATCTGTGTCAAGAGGAAGTCCTTGCTGGGCCTGCTGTTCACCAATCAAAAGAACCCCATAGAAAAACTCAGGTACATTCTGAAGTTCCCCGAGTTCTCTGACGGTTGATTGGCGATGAGAATAGTGGCATCCAAGTTTCTGAAGAATGGAGGATAAGGATATTTGGTTTTGATGCATTTTTACATGATGCAGGGAAAAAACTAAAACACAAACTAAAACAAACCATAAACTTTCAAACAAAAGCGGTTGGGGGCCATGCTATAGTTTGGCCATATGAACATCCAGGACATTCAGAGGGCAGAATCTTGTCCCTGAGTCCCCTGGTATACTGTAAAATATGTATTTATTTATTTATTGTGTTCAGATCTGTAACTTCCGGAACCAGCCGTCCATCCAGTCCGAGCCAGGCGCAGTCGGTGAGCACGACTTCATCGCCTCGCGGTGGCCAGGCTCAACCTCACAGTGCCAGCATCTTCAAGGTTAATAGACACATGTGTCGCAAACACACAACGCACACAAGCCAGAGCATACGTACACTAACACCCCCGTATTCAAACATGCACGGAATGACTGAGTAGCTGGCAGAAAAGACCACAACAACAACACAAACAACACAATCTCCCACTCCTACATACAGGATCAACAAGCAGGGTTCATCCTATAATATCCTTCTTGGAATGCTTCAGCCGTCTCCGTTGGCACAAATCATTCTCTTGTAGGGGGTGACGCAGTGTTTTTGCGTAAACGGCAGCTCATTCAAATCCAATTAAATCATCTCCTCCGCGAACATGCAGCGGAGGCGCTGATAATGGAGCCTGCGGTGAGCAACGCGTTTGTGACACTTCAATACGCTTCCTGCCTTTTTCAAAACCTGCCCGTTAAGAGAGGCACGCCAAAATATCTCTCCCCCCCCCCCCCCCCACTTGTCTCACACAGGGAATACAAATGGGGTTGTCAGTTGGTGATAAAACGCCATCCTCTCACTAATAATCACAAAACACAAGTTGGAACGATTACCACGACTAAGCTCCATAGCCTAGCTAATGTCTTCAAAGCGTGGACACGCTTCATAATCGAAACTGACCTATGGTCAATTGCCTTTGGAGGGGAACTAGTTTTATTTCTGCTACAAGCTGGCACACCCATGCAGGCAACTTAACAGGGGAAATCTGGGATTTATGTAACCGAATACGTAGCATGTGGTTTTAATTTGGGCTCTACAGTAAGAAGAGAAAGGATGTGAGCGCATTTGATGTAAGCCTAGTGCAGGTGAGGTCATTTTCCAGTTGTCTGGGGCCGTCTTAAATCCGCTCGTGGGCGTGAGTGTGCAAGCATTTGTGGCTATGCGTATGTGTGTGTGAATTTGTAAGGGTGTATGAGTACGTATCTGCAGGAGTGCTGGAGTTTAGAAAAACAAACCCAACCATACTGTGCCACGGTATCAAATCTGTTTGTTTGAGAGTGTGTGTGTGTGTGTGTAGCGGGGTCTGTAGCGTTGTCCACCTAGATTCTAGTTGGTCTGAGGAAAGACAGGTGCGTATAGCTCAGTTACCTCTCCCTTTGATACGCTACCAAAGCGGGGCCTTGGGAATCGTGATCAGGCGAGTGGGAGCGTTTGATTTATGCCCCTTTGACAGCGTCAGGAAGAAAGGCGGCGAGGCCAGAGAAGAGGAGGAGGAGGTTAACATTGCGGCCTTTGATGGAAAGCAGACGATCCAGATTGTTCTGACTCCTCTGTGTGCCGTCTCTCATCTCTCCACAGCCTCCTCACGCGGGGCCGGAGGTCCTGCGCCCGCCGGCCCCCTACCCCTCGCACGGCCTGCGCAGGCTTCCCCAGTGTCCCCCGGTTCACCTCAGCCACCCCCCCGTCCCCCTGTCTCTCACCCTGTCTCTCGCTCCCCTCCCCGGGCCGCGGCCGCCGGCTCCTCCGCCCCACGGGGCCCCCCCGCCTCACCTTCAGGCCCACGCCCCGCCCAGAGGCGCCTCGTTCCGCGGCCCGCTGCGCCACAGCTCCTGCAGGACGGTCATGGTGAGTGAACCCCTGTTTGGCTCCACTTCTTCCACTACAGCGATGGAAACATTTGACTTTGTGCTGTTGGGCTCTGTAATTTCTCTAGTGGCCACAGGCAGCTTTTACTGACTACCAGAGTCTGTCATACATATACTGGGAAATATATTTTAAGTGTACCTATAGATTAGTGTTGTTATGTGGCCCCCTTTCATGGTTCTTTTACGTCCTATAAAAGTGCATGGTTGTTGACAGTTACACGCGGCCCCGTAAAACATAGCGAGGTTAACCGCGCCGCTAGCGTCATCCTGAGCAAGACTTCAGTCTAAACCGACCACATAAATAATGAAAGAAAAGCTCTACGGCGCTTTGGAGGGAAGCATGGAGAAGATGAAACACCAGGCAGCACATGTTAGTCGGGCTAAAGTCTCAGGGTGATAGACTTCCTTTCAGTGGTTTTCCAGAAAGTTCCGTTATATACCGTCAAAGCTGACAGAGTGGGGCCGAGGTGAAACCCTCTGTCTCCCGGTGATTAATCTCGACTCAGTGATTCTTCAAGGCTCTTATTTGCCTTTAATCCGGTTTGACTTGTACTCTGTCGGGAAGGTGAGAGTACGAGGATGGAGCGGTGCTAGAGAGGAAGAGAGGCAGAGGGAGAGAGACAGAGGGACAGAGAGAGAGAGACAAACAATATGAGGCACAGCGAACAGTGGAATAATGAATACAGGTGAAAAACGGTGGAAAGAAACCTAAAACATGCAGAAGAAACAGCATCAAATGTGTTGAAGCCAGTGCTTTAGATGCAGTGCTATTAATGACCACCATGTGTGTAGCTTCAAAATAGAGACAATTGAAGTCAAAGATCACCAACCGCTCCCTAGAAATACAAAGCAAACACATTTTCCCATTAGAAATTAAGATAATAGCTCATTTAATATCTTTTAATGAGTATGATGTTGTCGATTTGGAAAACGAATGTTCCATCAATATGATATTAAGGCGCAGAAGGGTGTGTTTCCAATAACGAAATCACATCACTTGCTTGTAAAATTTCAGGTTAACAGCAAATTCGCAGTCAATACCAGCCTAACAGAGGTTCTCCCAAAGCCAAAATTCCTGGCTTCAAAACATCTGATCAGAAACCCAGGGGGCGACTTCACACACGCTACGTACAGTCAGTGATCAAAAAGCGAGGTGCATAGAGACTTTAAGCCTTAAGGTCATCTTTGTGCAGTATTGCTTTGCAGAGAAATCCGGCTTCCCCTGAAACTATGTTTGACTTGACTGTAATTATATCAGGGATCACAGAGCAGGGGCAGCATTGATATCTAGTACCGATAAGGAACAAAGGTCAGCAGTGCAACACACCAGCATCACGATAATTAGAAAGTGTGAGGATTTGAATGGCATTTTTTCCTTTCGTCCACACGAATGGGTCACACAGTCAATCAAAAGAACGTCATTATTGAGCTGCTAAAATGAAGACAGTGTTAAAGAATATGTTAGCGGGCATGACAGAGGACCATCACACAGTCCTATAAATGGTTCATCAGGCTTGTCCACTCCCATAAAAGTGCTACTACTGTTTGCAGAGTAATTTTACTGGAACATTGCTTCTATTGTGTGGCTCTACGGTTTAGGTTTATGGTTTGTTGTGTGTACCAAAAGATGAAGGCTATTTCTGGCTAATGTTTTTACCGATAGGAAGCGGGCCCTCCCTTTCAGCTGTTGCCGTTTAACGTGAAAGTGTGACATTGAAAGTGATGCCTGCTGGCAGTAGACTGCTGCCAGTATCTTTAGCAGCTGCTTGGCAGATCCAAACAGGCCATCCAAGCCAGGTTTTCTCCACTGCAGAAAGCTCTCAGCGAGGGGCAGACAATCGCCATCCCCTGGGTGCATTTAGGACTAGAGCCATTAGTTAAGCTCAGGCTTGGCATCGCACGTGCTATAGGGACCCTATTTTCAGAGCCGAATCCACGCTGAAACCTCAGCGTTGAAATCAAGAGTTTTATGACTGTGCGTCATGAACCCAGACATGTTCTTTTTATTTGTCTGTCTTTAACTTTTACCACAGTTTGATACTGTTCTGATACTGCTGGATGGAGCTCAAGACCTCAGCGTGCATGACGGTACTGGCTGCAAATGTTTATGAATTAGCGGTTCCTCAACAGTGCAGCTTCTTATGGCTTTTGACATTATGGATACAAAGGGGAGACATAACCTGTATTAATCACAAAAATCTATTTATGGATTGCAGAAGGAGCAGTCTCGGAGGAGCATCATGGTTTGATGAGAAACCTAGGCTCTTGTAACTGTAAATTTCAAGTTGTAAAATCAGTTAGTTAGCTCCTGCTTTGTAGGTCAGCTCTGAGGTTCTGCTGCCTGGCTGTTTTCTTAGATGTTTGAGAAAGCTTCTCTCCAGTCTGCGAGGATGGGAGAAGTGATCAGACGCCAGATGGAGTGTAGGTAGCAGTCGTTTTATCATGACCTCATGCTCACAGAGAAGATTAAAACCATATGATGGTTTCTCTCGTCACATGTCATATGGGTAGGGCTGCCATGCCGACAGCTGGAGTAGGACACAAGAAGGAGAACTTTGTTGTGATCAGTTGGCTTTGACTGCCACCTGGTGGCACATTTGGGTTATTGTTATTTGACTGTTTTTGTTTTTCTTCTCAGGAACTAGAGAAGCCCAGCCCTCCCCAGAAGCCCCTTCCTGCTGACCCCCTGGGAAGGAGCACCCGTCTGGTACGAAGCCCCTCAGTGGGGCGTGGCCCCGCTGTGAACCAGGGGCCCTCTTTGGTTTGTGGTCCTGCCACAGTTCCTAGTGTCCCCAGACCTCTACGCCCTGTCCCACACCCCAACAGGTGAGTGTCATAATCATTGCATCAAGTTAGTTACCCTATATGTTAGCATTGCTATATGCTAGCTTTCAACCTTGTTAGTTTAATACTGACAATACTGTATATTGAAGACATAGGCTATTTCACTAATAAACTGTATCTTTTCTCTCTCTCAACAGACCCTTTTCCAAACAACCCCCGACACTACCAAAGCCTCGTATAATTGCCAATGTCAAGTACAGCAGCTGAGAGGTGGCCAGTAAGGGACATGGTTTGCGACAAGACATTACAATTTGCACTATGAAAACTCTGAAAACCTTAAAAGATGGTGGCTTCTCTGAGGTCCGAATAAGGAGACCTGTGCTGCCTCCTTGGTGCTCTGTCTCAGAACGGTGCTATGAGTCTGAGCTCAGGTACATGTAAAGTATTTATGTTGTGTATTTATTGCCACACAGTGCACTGTGCCAGACACTTTTTGGATAGCAACTTGCAGTTGTTACGCGTGCCAACATCCTGCTATTGGTTATTTTCTACTGGTAGCGAGTGGGAAAAAAACAAGAAGAGAAGCCTGTCTTCGAGATCTGTGAAATAACAATGTACAGAAATGTATGTGTGTACACAGAATTCTTGTAATGAAGGGAAGTGTAATGAAGTCATAGTATTGCTTTATATGCTCGCCATTGAAATGAAGAAGGAATCAAAACAGTGTATAACTTCAACTTATATTTGACTTATGGAGTTGATTGATGGAGACAGATGCTTGTGAAGAGGCCAAACTCTCTGGTCCAACTGACTCCAATTAGTTTGGCAAAGATTGAAAGAGGGCACATAAGAGAAGACATAACATGGGCAGGGATACTTGCATACTTGCATGTAAACAAGATTATGCACCTGCTATACTGTTCATTTAATGGAAAGGGAGTAAGTTATTTTACCCAGCAGACCGACAGGGAGCAGGGTAGCCATTGAAAAAGTAAAGCATTATAAATGGCTCTTTATCATCTTTCCTTTAAGAAGGCCGTAGCAGCCCAATAAAGGGGTCTGGGGACAGACATTAGAAGTGTATCTGAAATGAGTAGGTATCAAGGACGTATTTATAATGCTCTGCTAAGGATCATGTGTGTTTTACATAGCTCCTTATCTGTCTCTCTGCATTGAGGGCTCCTTGTGAAATTCGGTCATTGAATCACTGGATCTCTGATAACATCCTTACCGGCACTCAGCGACTGAGGGCAAATCAATCTTAATGGTGCACTCACCTGTTGACAGCCCGTATGTTGTCACTGTACGAACTGAGTATTGATATTTATTTCCGTGTTTTCAAAAATGCAAATACGCGAAAGAAAAATGTTGCCAGTATTCACTGACTCATCCAAAACGTATGGGCATACTCATAGGTATGTATGTGCAGTTTTGTGAATTTTGTTTCGTAATTGTTTTTACTCTTTTTTTTTTTACTTTTCAAGTTGGAAATCAGTTAGTATCAAACGTATTTACGTACAGTAGTAATCAATTATTCTGTTTCTCAGTTTGTGCAGTATTATTTTGCATTATTGTAAGATACACAAAAGCAATGCTTTTGTGTATTTAAGCACAGACTATGTGATCAAATATCTACGCTGAAAACAGACATTGTCATGGCTATCTGGAATTTATGTGGCTTCCAGCACAGAAATGCAATGTTAAATAAGTGTCAAATGTTAAATAATTATGTTACTTTTTTGATACAATCTTTTGGATGATGCACTAGTTTTTCATTACTTTGATTACTTTTCTATTGCAATGCCTTGCGTTCATGTACTCATGGCTACACCAGTGTCATTGTCCAGTCCTCTTAACTATATGGTCATATGTTGTTTGTCAGCTGTGGTACCAGTGAACAGGTTTTCATGGATGGAACTTTTTGTATGAAAAATATTTGATACATCCGATTTAAAGGATACACTTGTCAGTCGTTGACATTCTGAAAACCCCAACCGTATTAGTAAAATCCTTCATCAAACACTGAATTATATTTGTCTTATTGAGCTTTGCGATCACTATTCAATATTTTTTCCTGGAGCTGTAACATGATTTTAGCGGGAGCAACTTAACACACTAATAATATTAGTGATGCAGGAACATAAGTTAACGTTTCAGTGCACACACAGTGCACTCAACAAGTTCGGAAGAAGTTAGGTCTGCTGTAATATTGTCTACTATCATATCTACATATCTACTATTCAAAAATGTATCGTAATCGTTATCTGTTTATGTCTTCATTCTTTCTCTATCTATAACATTTTCCCTTCTCTCTCTAACGAGACTTATATGTATTTTTTTTTAAAACCTGAAAGTCATGTGTTGATCGGATGACCAACATGGTCCAACAGAGGGCATGACATCCAGCTTTGTTATACGACAGTCATACTATTCCAAAGAAGAACAGGTGACTGTAGAGCATTTTCAAGCAAACATTATACAAACCCTTTATCAAATTGTTCCCTGCAATCTAAACATATTTCATTCATTTTATTTATTTTGGACATTATTTGTAGACATTTAAGAACTACAAAAATATTTGAGACAGCTATTTTTTAATTTTATTCAGATACAATATGTGAAATTTAGTTCACATGTGAGGTTTTTCTGTAAGGGGAACTAGACAACAGGCTGCTGTCAACACAAGGTGGGCAGAATAGGCCCAAGAACCAACTGACAAAGCGGCTGAAACCGGATTTCTTCTTCTTCTTCTTTGCCATCTCTGAAAAGACCAAGTGAAGAGTGTTCGTCACCTCATACATGTTCAGCTCAGTGGCCTGTTGCTCTAAAGCCTGCTTCAATGTGTGGTTCTCTTTCTGCAGATTTAAGGAGAGGAGAGACCTCTTCTGCTCCTCCATCTCTCGGTGGAGCTCCTCTTTCTCCTCCCGGCAGGCCTTTACCCCAGCCGCCTGCGGCTCTAAAGCTTGCTTCGTGATCTGGTCAGCCTCCTCCAGCTTCTCCTTCGCTGACCGCAGGGCAGCACTTAACCAGAGGAGAGAGCTCTTCTGCTCGTCCAGATCTCGTTGGAGGTGCTCATTTACCCCCTGGTAGGCTTTCAGCTCAGCTGTCTGCTGATCTAAAGTCCGCTTCAGGTTCTGGTTAGACTTCTGCTGAGCCAGGTTCTCCGGCTTTTGCTCGTCCAGCTGTTGGACCTTTGGCCCAGAGACCAAAGTCTCCATTGGGTTCTGCTGGCACTGGAGGTCTCGGATGATAGCCTTTGCTTGTATCTGTAGGCCTACTTGCTCCATTATATCGACATCACAGTATCAGTAGCTAGCTACTATACTGATAGGCCTATACTTTCGCTACTACTGTTTCTACTGAGTCTCTCTACTGAGTCACTGTATTTCTCCAAGAATGACAGAAAAACGTGACTGGCAGTAGGACGAATCAGGGCGTAGTCAACGTCAACCTTATTGTGACGTCACTGTCCTATTAAAGTATTATTTAAAAAGTAATATATTTAAGCAATATCACACAAGACGGCGAGGGAGTGCGTTTTAGGCTACTCAATGTGATTATCTTCGGCACTCGTCCTGTGGCCTAGTACCTACGAGCGAATGACAGCCGGTTGCCAAGCAACACATAAACATTGGCCTGCACACTAGCATGCTACTTTGTGTAGGTTATCGCAGGCCAGCTACTATGTATCATCATAGACTGTATAAATAAGTGTATCATGTACAATCTGTATTTCTCCTTTTGTTGTGCAACCATTACGTTTACATTTACAGCATTTAGCAGACGCTTTTATCCAAAGCGACTTAAAATTAGTAGGCCTACATTTGTCAACAGTTGAACTAGTTAACCGGCTAACTAGGCTTCTTTCTTCTCTTGGATAGTAGAAGTTTATAAATCAAGTTACATTTAGGCCTACATATTTAAGCAGCAAATTATTGCAACCTAGCTTGCTAAAAAATAAATAATAAGGTTAATGTGTAGGAATCAGCCGTAGGTTAATCAGCCGTAGGTTAACCTCACCTGCACTACGCGGCATCAGCCGCCTCGCAGGGACATTCAAATAGCATAGGTTTATCTCAACAGGAATTAAGTCTTTCCGCAGGAATTAGTTCTGCAGAACTCCTTTAAGGAAATATATATAATATATATATGCCGCCACTCAATAAATATAAATATTATTGCCTGAAATGTGCATTTTAAACAGTCTACGTTGCTTTATATACATTCTTCACCTCACGACATAATTATGAGAGCAGGCGTGAACCCAATATGCAAATCCAGACACGTGTGTGGCCACGCCAGGTCCATCCATTGTAAGCGCAGTCGCGCCGTCTGCGTCAATGGCACGCCAGCCGAGCCTAAACAAACTCCAAATGCACTCCAATAAAATGTGGATACAGCTAGAGCAGTGATCAAAATAAATAGGTTTGACTGACCCTAGAGCTGCGCAGTTGATTGACAGGTCCTTAAGAGTTGTTAAGAGACCGAAGTGTTGCCAAAACGTAGTCGAACTCTGTTTTTTCCGGTCATTTACACTTGTGTCATGTCGGCAGAAAGCCATTCAGCAGAAATAGAAATTTATTCTGAAACTACGGGAGATGTAGAGGAAGCCTTTGCCTTTGGAGATGATTTGGAATTGAATCAATTCGATGGGCTGCCCTTTTCCTCACGGTACTACAAACTACTGAACGAGAGGAAGGCTCTGCCAGCATGGAAGTTCAGGTGTGAATTTGTGGATGCTTTAATGAAGAACCAACTTGTTATTGTGTCTGGAACTGCAAAGACTGGGAAAAGCACGCAGGTAAAGTAGTGTTCATCAGTTGCAATCCTTCTTTGTATCTTTGTTGCAATGACAAAGATGTTTATAGGCCTATATGTCAGAGAGATGGCTATGTCATCCAATGGGCACCTAGTGTAAATAGCTAAATTATATGCAATGTCGAGGTTATTGGTGGAAATGTAGATAGGCTATTGTTTGTTTTATGCATATAATGTACCGTACATGGTCCTACAGTAGCTAGTTGTGTGTTTATAATGCATAGGCCTACTGCATGACGCTACTACTTGAAAATAAACGAATGCCTTCCATTGTATGCTACGTATCCAGTAGTTTTGCCACCAAAGAGATGATAGTTTACACATATCAGAAGTGGGTCGTTGTGAGACCAGTCTTTTACCTAAACATAGTAACATGGAACCTGATATTAGACCTATTTGTAGTTACAGCAGCATATGGTTCCCACTAGGATTCTCTCTCTCTCTCTCTCTCTCTCTCTCTCTCTCTCTCTCTCTCTCTCTCTCTCTCTCTCTCTCTCTCTCTCTCTGTGTGTGTGTGTGTTTAGAAACATTTTACTTCTTTATAATGTCCTTAAAACCTCTGCTTAACATAGTTCACATGATCAGAAAACAAGATAATGATTTACATGACAAGCACTTATTGGTTTTATTAAAATACAAAGCACATATCAAACACAGTATCACACACTACTGTAAAGCATTACCTCCCCTTTGGAATTGTTTCTTGAAAGCTTTCTTGAAAGACTGTTAACAGTGCTCATACTGTATAGCACGGCTCTTGTTTTGGTGGCATAAACCTATACAGTCTCCAGAGTAATATGTGTGAGCCTGCATAAACAGACTGGCCACCTCAACAGATGCTGTCTTGTGTCTGTGTGTGACTGACATCCAGTCAGCGCAAAGCTTCCAGCATGGGTTGCCGAGGGGACCTCCCGTTGCTAAGCCCTGATCTGCTGGAGCCGCTAAATGCTGCCAAAGCAGTTTTACATTATGAACGACAATACCATAGGATATATCTGATGTTACTTGGTTTTCGCTGCTTGTTTACACCTCAAACATGTTTGGAGCAACGCTGAGCAGATCGTGCTGATTCCAAAGTTGTCAGTGTGTTTTGTTTTTGTTGTTATAGATGACAACGCTAACTGTAATGTTTGCGTTCGGGTTAGTACTGCTGTGAACCGCACACTGACAGCAGCCAGTCTATGTGAGACGGTGACTGTGTTGTTTACTTTCAGATTCCGCAGTGGTGCGCTGAGTTCTGCCTGTCCGCCCAGTACCGGCACGGCAGGGTGGTGTGCACGCAGATCCACAGCCCGCTGGCCGTGGATCTTGCCCTGCGCGTGGCCGACGAAATGGACGTCAACATAGGCCACGAAGTGGGCTACACCATCCCCTTGGAGACCTGCTGCTCCTCTGACACTGTGCTGAGGTGTGACAACTTGGAGGACGTCCGTGTGTCTGGGAAGTGCAGTTGTGAAAAGCGAAGCCGAACCGACAGTCATATTTTTATATCTCGTGCATACACACATCTCTGGCGTTTATCTTTGCATTTGATCCCCACACTTGCATCATGACACGTTTGTTCAAGGCACCTGCAAGGATCCAAGATGTGTGTGTGTGTGTGTCTGTGAGAGAAAGCTCATAGTAAGCATGCTAATGTAATAATTTGCATATCAGAGGGCCACTGTCTGTTAAAACAGACAGTGGCAGAACACCATCTGTGAGGTGACATTAAAGGGAGACGTTATCTTATCAATAACAACACAACTAGCTCTGTCTTACCTTGCATTAAAGGTAGGCTACACTCCTTGATAGGGTTATAGCTCCCCCAGAACCCCAAATTCCAGCAGTGGCTCACTGGATGTGTTTGAAACCCAACTGTCCACAAAAGTGTGGAGTAGAGAGGGGTGCAGGTCAATCAGCACTAAGGTGTTTCAAACCAAAGCAATGTTTTTGGAACACTGTTTTCAACCACGAGCGCAAGTTCCAGACACGGAATCAAGGCACATCCCCTTAAACCCACACTACTGAAACCCTTTCAGATACTGCACTGACGATATGCTGCTGAGGGCGATGATGTCGGACCCCCTCCTGGAGCATTATGGGGCTATCGTCATCGACCAGGCCCACGAGAGGACGGTCAGCACCGACACCCTGCTGGGTCTCCTCAGGGACATCCTGCTCCAGAGGCCTGAGCTCCGGGTGGCGGTCCTCACTGCCCCACCCCTGACGGACAAGCTGCTGAGCCACTACGGCGGCGGTGCCATCGGCATCGTGGCCCTCAGCCTGGAGACCCAGGAGAGTCCGGCCGAGGTGGTCTACAGCAACAGCAGCCACACGGACCACTTCTACTCCGCTCTGAGATTGGTGCTGGAGATCCACCGCACCAAGGAGGAAGGGGATATCGCGGTGTTTTTGGCTTCAGCACAGGTGAGGGATGTGTTGTTTCTTTGTTTTTTATTATTGCTCGGACGCTTTAAAACCAGAACATTCCATGGTTTGCAGATTATTTAATATGAATGGTAATGTGAAAGGTAATGTGAATGGCGATGTGGATTTTGCTGAATGTTCTTCTCAACTGAGGGATTTCATGGTGATTAACTGAACCACAAAGAAGGTATTAACATACTTACCCGTATCACCTAATGATACTGCTATAGATATTACCTACACACCACACTACCTCTTTAACTGCCATCCAAACGCGTAACCTGTGCTTACGTATATTTTTTTCCCTACCTGAATCCCTCTGTCACAGCGTTGTTGTGCTGCTTTTGGTGGATAATGACAGCAGGGGTCTTCGTAGGGATGACGGCAGTGGTTGTGTTTGACAGTTGACTCTTGACAGCTTGCCAACAGGGCTGCTTATTCAGCAGATCTGTTGATGGTTGTGGGAATGCATCCGTGAAGCCTGCGTATTTAATTAAATTTAATTTCATTGTTTTGTTTGTATTATGTTTTACAAGAATCCTATGTTCTTGTAAAACAATTTGAAATGTGGTAGACCAAGAAATATACTGTAGTACACATTAACTCCAAGGCCCACATTGTCTCTTATCTCTCTACTCCTTCAACAGGAGGCAGAGTGTGCCCACAGTATCCTCTGGAGCGAAGGGGCCAGGCTAGGGGCAGAGCTGGGCCACTTGGTACCTGTGGTCCTGTTCCCGGGGCAGGGAGGCCTGCTGCCTATTCTCAATGATCCACCGGGAAGGTCCAGGAGATTCAGAAGGTCCAGGAGGGTGCTCCTCTCGGCCCGGCAGGGGGAGGACATGTTGTGGGCTGTAGATTCTGTGAACTTTATCATCGACACTGGAGTAGAGAAAAGACTTGTGAGTTACTGTTACTGTGTGTGTGTGTGTGTGTGTGTGCGTGCGCTTCTGCTAACGCTGCATGTGTTTGAATCAGCTAATGCCTTTTATTAATATTGTAACCTGATCACGACAAGCGGTACAGTAAACCTGAATTTGTTCTTTTAATGAGTGATACGAATGACATTCCTTCTAGGTCTATAATCCCAGAATAAGGGCCAACTCAGAAGTGCTTCAGCCTATTAGTAGATGCCAAGCAGACACACGCAAACGGCTGTCTGGACCAACAGGTACACAGTAGTCTGCTGATACTCACTCACAAGGCTAGAAAATGCTGAATTAACAAACTAGCATTGGTTTGAGTATGAAATATCTCAATCAAAATCATAGATTTGTTAATCTATAAAATTGAAACTGAGTATTCTGGAAACACATAAATACATCAAGTTGAGAGAAAATCTAACTCTAATGCTGTGCCTTTTTTTATTTGTAGGTAAATGTTTCTGTTTATACCCAGAGGAGAGGCAGCTTCCCGCAGAATCTCCCCCACAGATCCTGGAGTCCAACATTACGTCTACAGTGCTCTTCCTGAAGAGGATGGAGATAGCTGGCCTGGGGCATTGCGATTTCATCGACAGACCAGGTTAGCAGTCCAAATGAGTGGGAAATTAGTTTTGATCAGTAAATCCACCAAGTTTCATATTATGCCATTGGAATTTGGAAAGACCAATTCCAATACTAATGGCAATTAAAAGTTTTTGGTAAAGTATTTTGCCATAAAAATGTATGATATGCACCTTTTTAATGTGTAATGTAACATAAGAGACTTGAACAGATAGTAACTCTCTTCCACCCTCAAAAACAGACATGCCAGAAAGGTGTGTTTTGTTTTGAAAGGGCGTCTGTGAGTACAGAATAGATGGATCACCATGTGTGGTGCCGGGTTGGGCTGTTGGGGCCCAGTCAGCCATACTTTAGCTGAGCTGACGGGACCCTGCCACTAGCCATTGTCTGTCCACTGTCTGACCATTCCAATGGCAGAGGGGAAAAGCACAGCAAAAAGAGGCCAACTCGTTAGCGATTACACAGTGTGTCTCGTTAGTACGGCATCAGCCTGGGACAATGGAGAGGATTTTTAGCCTGCTAGCCAAATGCACTGAAATACAGCTCTGCATTCTTACTGTGGTTTTTGAGTGTGTGTTTTCCTGTGTATTACTTTTGTGGACAATGGAAGCTCTGTACACGAGGATGTGTAATGCATAAAATGATCTTATGAAATGTTTTGTTTTGTTTTCAAAATTGAATTCAGTTTGTTTTATATGTGACTGGGAAAAATTTAATGTGAGCCACGCTAAAATTATAAATGTTTATAGAGAACAGGGACACTTATCTGTATTATATAAACATGTATTTCCAATTGTGGCACATTATTCTAAACATTGAGAAAGAAATCATAAAACGATGTCTTTTAGTTTTTAATCTGACCTAACACTGAAACTTAATGCCTGTTGGTTTATGTGCGTTCCTGCACAGATCCAGAGGGTCTCATGCAAGCCCTTGAGGAGCTGGATTACCTTGCTGCTTTAGACAACGATGGCAACCTGTCTGAAATTGGAATCATCATTTCTGAGTTCCCCCTGGACCCTCAGATGGCTAAAGCTCTGCTAGCTTCCTGCGAATACCAATGTGTGAGCGAGATGTTGACCATAGCAGCCATGCTATCAGGTCGGTATGTGTATGTTTATTCGCCTGTATGTAGTGTAAAATGTCTCTCTTGCTTTTGGTCTGACAAAGTTCACCTCCCAGTTTTATGTTGTTTAGCACCAAGTTGCTTCCTGGAGCCCCCTGCTGGCAGGGCCTACGAAGCCTTCCAGTGTCACAGGAAGTTCCATCATCCCGAGGGTGATCACCTTACCCTCATAAACATCTACAATGCCTTCAAACAAAGCCAGAGAGAGCCATGTAAGTTACGGCCTGTAAGAAATATGCAATCAACGTATAATCCATGTACAATTCATACAGTCGACCTTCTTGGTCTCATGCTACATCACATGCACAAGCGCATCCCAGAACACCGGATTCCTCATCTGTCCCCATTTCCCCCAGACTTCAGTGTTGAAAAGTGGTGTCGGGACTATTTCCTGAATCACGCAGCACTGAAGACAGCCGAGGCCACAAGGTCAGAGTTGACCGACATCTTGAAGAGGATTGAGCTCCCCATTTCGGAACCGTCCTTTGGAACCAAGTCCAACTCCCATAGCGTCAAGAGGGCCCTGCTGGCTGGCTTCTTCATGCAGGTGTGCGGACATTAAGAGCAGAGCCTAGCCAAAAATGAACGATATTCAAATGACACTTCAAAGCAAACAATGCTTTGAATCATGAACGGATCAAAGGTTGTCCCGTCAGCTCACATCCTTGTTTCCCTATTGGCAGATTGCTCGGGACGTGGACGGTTCAGGCAATTACTTCATGCTGACACACAAACACATGGCCCAGGTCCACCCGTGCTCCTGCTATGGGACAAAGGCACATAAGCTGGGAGTGCCCGAGTGGGTTGTGTTCCACGAGTACACCCTGTCAGAGAACAACTGCATAAGAATAGTCTCTGAGATATCCCCTCAAGTGTAAGTATGCTCTAAACGTTATCTGCATTATATTCACTCATGGATGTGACACCACATACGTCACCAGCAGACGTGGCGATTTTGCCTAAGGGTTACTGCATTTGAGTGGTTCTTAGGATAGTGGTTAGGGTGGCCGACTCCCAACCAAAAGGTTTTGGGTTCGATCCCCAGCGTGCCCGGCCTACCTATAAGCATACTTGAGCAAGATACCCATTTTTCATATATTTTTCTGATTTAGTTTTATCTTTAATCAATTCATGCAAAACTAAAATGTATATTTTCCAATGGTGTTAATGACTTTGATTACAAGACCTACTTTGAGGGTCACGGTTTAAAATTCTAACTGTTTTATTGTCTAAACCTCAGACTGTGTTTACTCATTCTAGGTTCGTACAGCTGGCCCCGCAATATTTCTTCTTTAATCTGCCCTCTAGTGAGAGCAAAGATATACTGCAGAGCATCTTGGACCAAGAGGGATCTGGACATTGCAAAGACAAGCAACCACAGGCAACAACAATCAGTGACGCCAGCAAAGACTGTACAGTTGCTGAGCAATCTTATGACAGGTGTGCGATTCAATGAAGCGTTCTCACTGGTTATCGTAAATGTGGAAACCTGGGCTCCATGGGCCAAGTGGATTTAACTGTACAGTATTGATGTTTTGATTTGTTACGTGTTTGGTAGGTGGTTTGTGTCTACGAACCCTTCTTGAAATTGCTGGCATCCTGGTGGCTGTTTTGGTGGTTTTTCCACCTTATCAAAACCAGTATAGCTATTGAATTAGTTAAATGACAAATGATCTTTCAGTAATTAAAATGTTGATCTTTAATTGTTTTGTTGAACTAGTATCACAGAAAAACATTTTTGCTCTTAAAACCAGAATCGTAAATATCGTTGGATTATGAATACTAACTATTTCCATACATCACTTGGTTGTTGTTTTTTTTCTACACTGAGGGGTATAGCCACATTTGACATTTACTGTTTTCGATTTAATAATTACAGCAACACTGTATATATATAAAGAGATTCTAAATATTTTTCCTTTGAGTCTTTCGCAATGAGCATATTAAGTCCATCGGTCTGGAGTATGTGCACAACCCTTTATTGTGAGGCTCACACAGTGAGGTATTCTTGGAGCTTATCCATTATCGCGGGTATTCTGTCGGTGGGTATCAACATCACTGTCCTGAAGGGCTTCATGGGCACGTCGTAGAAGGACCACCTGCCAGTCAAACAGGAGTCTGCCTCATCCTGGACGGAGTAGTCAAACTTCAAGGTTGCTTTCTATAACAGACAGGTGGTACACAATGATTAAGGCATTTACTAAAATAAAAAATACATTATTCTACACTACTAATTGCTTAATTAATTTCTTTTTTTTCCAAACCGCATTTTGTTCTGAAGAATAAAGTGTTTTGAAACCTGCCCTGTAAGCAGGAGGGAGGGGAGGATGGTTTAATGCTGGTGGACTCCTAGCCGAAACGTCCTGGGTTTCTTCAGCATGCTTAGCAGTAGTAAGCATCCTTGAGCGCGGCGCACATGCGCAGACAATGCGCACAGGTCCGTGCGGACAGAACATTTTGGAGTTATGCGGCGTGAGTTTCGCGTACATGGAAAGTATACTTGGGCCTTTAAAGGGTGTTTTAAGTTGATATGAAGTTATACAATCACAATTAGCCTCTAATATATATAAACTCTACAACCGACTATACCTCATAGAAGAACTCCTCCTCGGCATTGACAAACATGGTCTCCTCTTTGGCTGGTATGCTCTTGTTTGGTGGCTTACAGGTCTTACTGATCATCAGGCAGTAGTGGCATTTTCCACTTGGTTTATTCGTCCTCTGAGCTTCTGCCATTTCTTCTCTGCAAAAGAGAAGAAAAGCCTAATTTAATTGCTCTGCACAATACGGTGTAAAGGTGACATTCAAGGAGAAGTATTTCAAGGTCCATGTATAATCATCAGCAGGAACCTGTTTGAAGTTTTGTGTTATACACAAACTCCCATGATAACTGAAATTCTCCATTAGCGGTTCAACTCAAAAGCACATTTTGCCTCATTGCACAGCATTTTTACAACATTAACTTACAACATTAAGCATTCCCACATTGTATAGTGCCAGTTAACGTTACACTTTAGTTGACAAAACAAAATTAGCATACGAGTCCAAACAAACCAGCCTAACTGTAGGTCCACAGAAGAAAGCAAAAAGGCATTTCATCTTAATCACTCTAAAAGGGTTTATCCACTGTCACTCCCAGAATATAATTGGCCAGGAAACCCACAGAAAAATAACACAGGCTTTACTGTTGACACTGAAGGACTCCTTGTGGCCATTTTGTTCCACTGCATTCAGGATTCCCCAGCGGTAACTAAAGCTAAATAACTCACTGTCACATAAAATAAAATTATATCCATAGTACCAGAAATTTACTAAATATGCTGCAAAGTGCATGTATATTCAGATTTGTACACAAAGATCCCCTGAAACTGATTAAATAGGGTTACACATTGTGGTGTGGTTGGAGCTGTCAGTGAATGGAAGCTGCAAAAGCCAATATGCACAAATCTAAACACATAATGCCACACGTTTTATAATGCATCTGCCATCAAAATACGCACAGACAAAAAAATAAAAAATACATTTCTTAAAGTAAAAACAGACACTACTCGAGTCACGTCTAGAATCCCCCTTGTGGTTAAAACCAGCATTACAAAAATATAGTTTTTGTTCGAAACTGAGCACTCCTACCCCTCCCCTCAGTGGCTTGCATTTCTCTTTACCCTTCCAGCTACAGCCACCCACTGTGGCCACTGTGCGAGCGGGGCCGGGCCTAAAAGACTCACTGGAGCTGTCTGTGCAGTGGCAGGGCGATCTGCGGGGGGACGTTGATGAAGCGCTCACTAAGCAGCAGCCCCACGGGCTTGGTGATGTCCGACAGGATCTTCTCCAGCTGCACTGCGACGCCCTGGGAACAGCTCTTCTCACACTGCTCCATGATCAGCTCCTTCACCTGCTCCACACACTGGACATCCTGTCAGGGTCCACACACGCATACATAATGTTTAACAAATTCACTTCTTTCTACTCTGTTAGATCAGCTCCAAGCATTTTAAGCACTTTGCAGTTTAGCAATTATTGACTGTTTGAAGAGTGAATGATAACCTTCGATTATTGTAATTGACTGTTTTGAGGAGCGAATGATAAACCTTCGAGTAATGTTGTGCAAATGCATAGGTGAAGTAACCTTGTTACATGATGCTGTCCTTTATTCTAAGAGAATGTTATCTGCTTGCAAACACTGGTGGTTAACCAGTTCAACTGTTGACAAATGTACTAATTGTAAGTCGCTTTGGATAAAAGCATTTTAGCGTACAGCTAAATGCTGTAAATATAAATGTAATGTCTTGAATTATATTTTTATGCTATTCTTCTATTTTAATGTGTTGTTTTTTTCTATGTGGACAGAAGGAAGCATAGCAATTTCAGAAACCACTAATGGGGATCTGAATAAACAGTTTTTAGGGTTGAGGAAGGCATTACCTCTCTCTCTGTGAGGTTCAGCATGCTGATGAAAGCAAACACTTCATCTGGGTCTTCATCAATGTCCTCGGGTACTTCAGCTTGCTGAAGCGGAACGGCAGGGCAGAAAGGTAAAAGATCATGCTAGCACTACAAAGACACTATTGTAATAGAGCTTAGGGGGGCTTACCCTAATCACGCTTCCGATGTGATTTTGCTGAATAATGAGGTCTGCCATCTCTGATGTGTTTACATGGGCTTTCAGGAAGAGCTGTAGTGGATCAAATAAGAATTACTAGTCTCATGACGACCTCGCTGAAAATATGTCCATCCATCCATCGTCGTCCGCTTATCCGGGGTCGGGTCGCGAGGGCAGCAGCTCCAGCAGGGGACCCCAAACTTCCCTTTCCCGAGCCACATTAACCATCTCTGATGGGGATTCCGAGCCGTTCCCCGGCCAGGTTGGAGATATAGTACCTCCACCTAGTCCTGGGCCTTCTCCCAGCTGGACGTGCCTGGAACACCTCCCTAGGGAGGCGCCCAGGGGGCATCCTTACCAGATGCCCAAA